>JASAOE010000802.1:0-37437 GCA_029964075.1 Patiria pectinifera | reverse complement strand
TGGATTATGGTCGAGAATAAGCTTGATGTGGCCTCTCTGGACTCCCATATATTTGCACTAAGTTTAGTCGGGTACCATTTGCAGTCATCAGCCGACATTTGAAGAAAAAAAATCAGGTAAAAAAAAAAAATCAGGTAAAAAAAAACAAAAAAGCCGCGTCGCCCCACCACTTTTTGGGCAAGCTCCATACCAGAAACCGGAGACTTTTTGTTTGGCCTTAAGCATGAATAGTGTTTTTATTAAAACGAAACTACACTGGAATTGGCGTTTAGCATGACTAATTTCAATAAAAGCCCGTCCCACTCCTTTTAGGTTGGGGTTGTGTCACGGTAAACCTTGCTATTTGTTAATCTTGAGTACGGAATGCTAGCAACGTCAAAGAAACCAGTTTAAATGAAAAGAAAAACCTTCAGGGGAAAGGTATGAACATTTGTCATATTGAAAGATCGAATGAAAAATCGTAAAATAAAAATAAATAATGAAAAATAACAATGACCACAGTTCACGTGTAATAATGGGTAATGAGCCGACCGATACACGAAAGACAGATATTAGCACAACATGTTTTGTATAGGCCTACACGTTAATTGTTTAATGCCAGCGGGAAAGTGTATCTTGAGTACAGAATGCTACACTCTAGAAATTAATTCATCATTGAGGCCTCTTTGTTTGTCAAAATGAATAACTTTGTCTGGTAATTGCTGAATGACTAATTATCTGTTATGGAAGACTAATTTGCCGTCAGTGACGACTAAAATAAGTTGTCATTCTGACTAATGTACATTAGTTACGTGTATAAGAAAGTCATTGACTAACCTAAATTAGCCATCATTGGTGGTTTAGACAAATGACGCGCAGTCAATGTCTCAGAAGAAAGATCGAATACTTGTCAAAATTAGTCATAATTATATTCCTTCTGACTAATGAAGTTTGTTATTTTCCCGCCGTTGATGTGTTCACAAAAAAGCGGGACTCGATCGATGATGCTATGTAAGGCGTACGTGTATATGGATATGTTACACTCAGTTTGTCAGGCAGCCATTAAACGGACATCTTCCTTCCTCCATTTCAACCATGACGAAGGTAGGAAAACTATTTCGTATAAAGTTGTTAATTGACATTAGTTATGAAATGAGAGTACGGTTGTGAGGGAAGTAGGTTGAATCAGTAAGAATAAGCTGTAGCCTATAGATACCGAGTGAGACTCTTACAAAAAATTATGTTTGTACTTAGGCACATCTTTATGCTGCAAAAACGTATGCGGTATAGGCCTAATAGATACGTATCAGCCATGTCGTTGTGCAATTTCTTTGCAACACACTATGAGTTTGTTGTGCCAAACAATATGTACCATTCCTAAACTAACTATACTAAAGATAGGAGGGGAACTATACATGATTAAGAACATTCCACGATTTTGTTGATTTTTGAAATATGGACATTAAATTTTTGAGTAAAAAAAGAGGAGAAAAATAAAGAAAGATTTTCTCTGTGTGTTTCTTTTGCAGGTGCGATCGTGATCATGTAGCAGAAGATGCAAGGAGCATTCACAGCACTCCCGTTCCCGGGGCTTGGAAACTTGATTGTTATTATTCGAATTAGTCCATGCTTCCAGAAGAAGCATTAGGCTATGCCCATACGGGTGATTGCTATGGAAAACAACATGGTCAGTAAAACCGATTGGCCAGAGTTTTTTTATGGAAGTCGGCCTAGTGGCCCAAGTGCCATTTTGTTACATATTTCCAGCGCTTACGTCAAAGTAACAGAAAATAAGTGGGAGAACTGTTCCAAAAAAATTGAGCTGAAATACATGTACACATTTTCTATTTGTTATTCAAAACAGCTTCATCGTGTGTACTTAACGAAAAGAAGTTAAATCCACAAATGTGCGTCTGCAAGGGTGAAATAATTGCTGACGTTCTAAAAACGAACTGTTATGTGATAAAAAAATTGATGACTATGACTAATAAACACATAAATCTCATATTTGGTATAAACTTCTCTAAGTCATATTTTTGTATAATTATATGTTTGAGTACTATTAGGTTGACATTACATTGCTTTTTAATCTTTTTTTTGCGAAGACTAGGGGGTCTATTGTTTTATACTGCGGAAAAGAAATTGTATGAATGTTCAATCAACCAACCAAGAGATAATGAACTGACTTGTATGGGTTGTAGTTTTTTGTTGAGTGAATCGAGTGACGATTACTTATTAAAATGAGTACAATTGTTTTGAGTATTTCTGAATATTCAAAACACTCTGTAAAAAGGATGACAAATCACCAGACTATTGGATATTTGTCCAGATTTTATTTTAACATAAACCCTGTGAAGTGTTGCATATTTCCAGAGTGATTTTTAAAGTTAGGGCCTATATTTATCTGCCCTCACAATAAGGGTAATATTTCTGCTGACAATATAAAGCCACTTGACTCCCAATTCTAAAAGTTAAACATATTCCGAAACAAAGTCCTTAAAGGACCGTCTTAAAAACAAGAAAAACAGATTTATAAATCGTATTGTTTGCCTAACCAGGGTTGTAAATAAAGAAATTGTATGCTGCAGTTGTTGGCAGTTGTTGAACAAGATTTGAGGCAATTTCTTTGTTGCTCCAAACAGTCAGAATACACAACATTTGTATGTGTGACGAAAACAGGTTTTAGGTCATTGCGTTAAAATGTTGATATTCTCTTGAACGGATTGGAAGAAAATGCACTTTCGGGGGAAACAAAACGAAAAAGTGATATTCTCCATGATTTGCACCCGGAACCTGCAGCATTCAGACCACCGATTCAACGCAGCATGCTCCAAGCCACACTGACCGCAGTGGACTATAAAACTATAAGAACTTATTTCGAATAAGGTGTCATAACGGATATGCTTTTACGCATGCGTATTATGATCAACGACTTTACTTTGATGCAAACAAATATGTCCGGGCGGTGGGGCGAGCAAAAACACATACTTTTTAACTGTTCGTGATCTTTGAAAGAGATCGACGCCTCAGCTCATCTTCTTCAATCGAATTATGTAATGCCGTGCGGAAATTAAGCACGAATCCATGATCAAAACCTACGTTTCCATCCTGCTCATAGTGTCGGCACCCATTTAGCTAAGTGTTCTCTTGAATGGCTATACGTATTCCAGTTGCCGCATGCATTCGTGTTGCATTATTGTGATTTCTGATTAAAAGCTGCTACAAAGCCGGCTTTATAACTACAGAATACCACCTGCCCCCGCCATTCGGTGATTAATTAGACTTTCTGTAACACACGGCAGGTGATTTCGCTTTAATTTTCCTTTCTAAATGAACTTCTGATTAAAAGTGGAGCTACTGATATGTTTTTTACCACGGTGAGCTAAGTAATAAGCGCGATTCGACTTTAGCTGGTGAAACACCGTTATCAATTATTCCACAACAATGTGAAACGATCCAAAGAGCGACAATGTCAACCAGCACAGTCAGCAAAATAAGAAGTACGGTAAATTGGGTTTGTTTATATAGATGTGGGCAGACGTCCCTACGATAAGGTAAGCAAATCAGTTTTGAAATAAGGCCAGACTAAAACGCCAATAAAGCATTTGCTACTTCCAAACGCTTGACTTGGGGATTACGGCGAATACCATCTGACACATGGCAAAAGCCTTAAAGACTCCAGACATGCCGAAGCTACGCCGGCCCTCGCTGTTCTACAGGGGCGATACATGGTATAGGTGGTAAAGAGGTGAGGGCTTAGCCCCCAATTTTTCTAGCCCCCAAAATAAATTCCGTAAAAGATTTCCTGCTTAGCAAAAAGAAGGATTACAGATGTACAAAGAAATAAATGTGACAAAGGTGCATTTAGAAGTTAGATGATATAGTGGTGCATTTGTAGTTAATATAGTGTGAATGATTTAAGGATTTTATTGGCGCTCCCCATTGAAAATATGGCATGGCCTGCCAGACTTGGCTGACAGATCAGCTTTCCTCTTGTGTCCTAACCGGCCGGGGCGCATTCCAGTATAACAAAAGAATTTCTACCGCCTTGTCGGCCGGGCGTCTTTGATTTTCCGTGGTTGACATTTTGGGACTTGCAGGTTAAACTTCGGCAGGACTCTAGCCAGACTTCCGTCGAAAGGCCCAAGCGCTGGCGTACTGGAGGCCATGAGATGCTGTAAAGAAACGCGCTTTTGCAATAATAAAAGTCACGCGCAAATACTTTCAGTAAACCAATCATACGATTTCTTTTTCTCAAAACATTCCAGGCTCAATGAGTTCTGCAGCAAATCCAATCAGAAGACACGAAGAAAAACCCAGACGTGAAATAAGCAAATGTCAAGCGCAGAGAGCTGGATTCAGCCAATGGCTTCTGCGTATTTAAAGCATGGAAAACATCAAATCAGAGCACGCGTAAGGGAAACACTCACCTGTGAAATCAGCAAAGGTCACGCACAGAGAGCTGATCTGCAGCCAATCAGGGGACGTGCTCGTGCCGAAGACGTCCCGGAAGGTGGGCAGGAAGACGCCTGCAGGCACTTTGGCGATGCCTTCCCGGAAGATCAGAGTGGAGTGGGCGGCAAGGAGGACGAACCAGCCCCACCCACCATCCGGGGCCGCTCCTGGTGACGTCATGACACCCCGCCTCCGTGACGTCAAAGATTTTTCTGCACAAGGGCGCCCGCGGCGTCTCAAGTGTGAGGCATAATCTGTTGGAGAAAGACATGGAAACGTATTCCAATTTTACGAAGATTAAACAATACTACAAGCCCAGGCGAGAGATACTAAGGTATGCACACCTATAAAAAAAAATAAAACATCCTGCTCTTTTTAGTTGACCGTTTAAGTAACTTCTTCAGGACTTGTCTTCCCCTCAACTGTCTGGTCACCATCATTGCCAAAGTAACTAGTATTATAGGTTTTCCCGGCTATTTTAAAAGGTTTTTGTTTTAAATTCACCATATCTAACATTCAATGTCGTCCGAGAAAATTGTCACACTCTTAAACAAAAACCAATTTAAGGTCATTAACCATTCAATTTTAAAGTTTGGTCAACCTCTACCACTGCATGAAAGTTTAGTCACTTCGGGTCGAGAATATTCGTCCTTACAGATCAAATTCGTCTGTGCCGATTGGCAAAATTCAAAGATCAGATTCGTCTTATATAAATCAATTAGACGCATTTGGATTTCTGAATAGCAAGGTTTGGCGTAGACAAGCGAAATCGAATACTCCGGGACGAAAACGTGTGCTCATTGTTTCGACTTTGCTTGGAACTGATTTTGAAATTGTCTGACAAAAAAAAACGAAATTAACATTTGGAGCGCACTTAAAGCGCTGCTGATGGACGACTTTGAATATTAGAAACGGTGAAATCGAATAATAAATGTTTAAAATAGCCTGGTAAACGTATATTACTAATTATTTCTTTGTAATGAAATCAACGATTCCTCAAAAGCACCGCAATGTAGCTAGCAGCCCTGAAGAAACATAGATGAGACAGAAGAAATAATCGGTTTTAGAGGTGGGAGGAATCCCCCAGAAGAATATTCTGGGGAAAACCCACGAACTAGGCAAGGTCTAAAACCAAATCCACATGTTGGCCCGGACGGGATTCGAACCCGGGTCAACCCCCCAGGGTAACCCTGCAAGCCCCTTCGGCACACATCTCTTTAATTCTTACGGAGGCCAAAATGTCCGAAAAAAGGGTCTAGATTTTTAGCACGGATGTGCAAGTTCCCTTTCCAAACAATCAAAATGGTTTCGCCTACGCCACTGTTCCAAAAAGAAAAGTGCCAACAAACATAAATTACTTTTGTAATTTTAGAAACGAAATACAGCAAGACTTAGTGTTCAAAAGAAAATATGCAAATGTCGTGAACTACCCTCAGTTCTGAGTGTATGTGCCTGCCCAAAATCCCAACGTACTTTTAGCTGCGTGATAACAGCTCAAGAAATCATCATGTCTCTCCGTTAGTAACAAACGTTGACATTCGTCTATTACTTCCTACATAATTTTGACCGATTTCAATCAAACTCTGTCAAAAGTATCAGTTGCTCCAGCCCCAACATGTCACATGACCAAACTTGGCCAAAGGTCACCATGGGATCACTGGGGTCAAAACCTGATTTGTTATTCAAAACACTACACCTTCCAGAAAATTGAATGGGCACAATCTAGGATGATGAAAGCCCAGTTCATGAGCTTTCTTTCAGCACAATAATCATCTAATCACTCAGTTGCGGAATTTTTAACACAACTACTATTCAAAAGTTCTGTCCACGGATCACAAAAAGGTAGAGTAGTAATTCTTTCAGCAAACGAAAACAAATCACAAAATGGGGATGTGTGTGAATTGATTTCCCCATTTAGCTGAAAGAACGCACACCTTTTTTGTGCGAGTGCTGATAACCCGTGAAAGACGCATCAACATTAGTGCGGAATTATGTTCATATAAAGTTAGCGGTCTCTTCTTGCTTTCTCTAGCGTATAAGCACAGCCACGAAATTGGCCGTTTGATTCTGGTTCGTGAAGAACGTTGGCGACGCGATCAAAAACAGATTTATCGGGAAGTCGAAACCAGTAACAATACAAAAACGCTATAATTTTAAAAATTCTGAAATGTCTCCATTTTTGCTCCTGTAATGTCTTTTTCCCTGTAATGTCTGAGAATGGCTCAAATTCGACAACAAAAACTTGTTCGAGTTTAGACATTGAGGCTATTGTTCCATAATGAAGTTTTCATACATATTTGCAAACTTTTCGCATCACTGGTAAACTCAGGTATCATATTTCTCCCTGCTATTGGTGTTTTTCTGGTTAAATCGATATAGTATTTCCTAACAAAATTGGACATGTTTCTCAGTCCCAGATGGTGTTATCAAGTCATTTTTGCAATTAATGACCTTCATTGAGATGATATATGAAGAACGAAGTGGAGTCAGGTTGCAACATTTTTTTCCAAAGATGTTTTAGAGTGGGGAAGAATCCAGGGTGTGGCACATACCCGTATCCTACGCCAGTAATAATAATAATAAGAGCTGATATTTCTAAAGCGCACGTATCCACCGTGACTGATGCTCAAAAGGCGCTACATCATTATTACCCCTGCTCAATGGGCTAATGTGAAACATTCCAAATACCATCTCAGCTCCCTGGGGGAGTATACAGGCCTCGATGCAGCCTGTTAGGCGCAAGGAAGCTAATTCAATCACACAATAACCATCTCGGCCTCCTCACAGGTACCCATTTACTCCCTGGGTGGAGAGAAGCAATGAGTGACAAAGTGCCTTGCTCAAGGTCACACGCACCATAGACCTCCGCCAGGTATCTTATCAGTTTGTTGAAATGGCATCCGCTATGACTTCTGACGAGTCGTTGGCTGTTTAACTTGCATCTTGAATAATTTCAAACATGACATGGTACAGACTGATAAGATACCTGGGACAGACTATTAGTAACAGCTGAAAGTAATAAAAACTATAGAAACAGTTTAGTGCCGTGTTATAGTTCAGGCACATCACAAGTTCATGCAAGTACCTCCTAAGTCCAGAAACAAGTTTCATCCAGTCCCCAACACAAGTCACAATTCAAAGGAACTGTGACTACAGGCATTCCTTATCGTCCACTCTTACGTGTGACCGGACTTGTGATGGACTTGACTACATGTACAAGTACTGCTTAAAGTGACACAACGCCAACAACAAAAAAGCGAAATCGACAACCGTCAATTTGACGATACACTGACAACATGAAAAGTGGTAGTCCAAAAATACCTGTTTCCAAAGTGTGACAGTCAGTGATTTAGCGCTCTTGTCAGTGGTCCTGTGATACAGCGTGTTTATCTCGGAGTCCTCGAGATTGACGAGTGACGATCAATCCCAGGAGTGGGAGGTAGAAATGAAATATCGACGCCGAGTATGATCGTCGCGCCATGCGTGATGCACATTTATCCGTACTCGGTGGTTTTAATTCCCACCGCTGGCTGGACGCGGTGTTTTTATTTGAGCACACATCGTCAATGATGCACATTTATCCGTAGTCTGTGGTTTTACCCCACCGCTGGCTGGACGATTATTCAGCTAGTTCGACGTTTATTCATAAGAAAGTGACAACGACGTCACACCATTTGCTATATAACTCTGTCATGCATGAACATTACAGCATTTCAAAGAACAGCTTTCGTCGAGCTGCCACAGTGGCCTAGTGGAAAGTGAAATGAACTATGAATTAGCAGAGTATCGCTTTTAATGTCGGGGGAGGGGGCAACAGCACATCCGGCATAGACATGTTTTTCTTCGGACATTTGCCTCGTAAAATCTAAAGGGGGGGCTGGTAACCCATCTTTCAGAATGGGGGCGCTCTTCAAAACTGACCATTATTATGTATACTATATTATTATATGGACATTTTTTACGGGCGCATTGTAATCGTTGAGCGGGATTTCTTGGTGGAATTGATGTCAGAAGAACTCTATAAACACTTTCAATCATCGCTGTAAAACAAAAAAGTCAAATTTGGTGAGTCAAGGAAAATTTTGCGTTTTTTTTTATGATTCTACAACTAACATACGCGATGCTTCTCCTCAAATGAATCGGGGATAGCCGGGTAATGCAAATGGGCAGCTTTTTTCCCGAAATGAAACAGCCTGTTGACATAAACTTCTAGCGCATATTTAATTAGCTCAGCAATCATTAGGACAGGTGGACGAAGACTGGATGCTGTTCGTCCAATTTCGATACCCGTCCGGCTTCCCATTTACGCGGGATAATGAAGTGTAACTTGTACCTGCCCCGGCAATGACGTCAGCATGGATTATTATTGAAAGCCACGTGCGATTTCCAAACCGTTTTTAATTTTAAGAAATGGTGGTTACTTGTTTATTAATTTAATTGGGAGAAAATACATTTTTATGTCTGTTATGTTTCGGACAAAACGGCAGGAAAACCGATTCTGCATCAGCTTATTGTAAGTAAGTTAAATTGAACACGGATATATTGACAGGCGCGGGGTACGAGGATTCTAAGATCAATTCATTTAAAGGAATTCTATAAAGTTACTCTTGTAGAATTCGTATAAAATTCTCTCTTTTTGGGGGCTGGTTTCTGATCCCCCAGCAGATTTTCTGCTAAACTTGTCTCCCTGATCAACATGCAGGAATTCAAGTCGGAAAGCAAAGTTTAAGACATCTAGCCTAGTTAATATTGAAACTCGCATCTGGTATGCGTATTTTCATTTGACAATAATGCGGAAAGCAGGAATCTATAATATCTCAATATTATACCGGTAGTGGACATGTCTGTTTAAGCTTCTGACGTCTGGGACATAGACGGTGCCACGGCGGTCATGGCGGTGCCGGCGTAAGGCCTCAGTACCCAGGGTGTCGAGCAGTACGAGCCCACCACTACCCGCTCTCTCACCCTGGCATTGGATCATCTGCATGTGCAAGATTTTTCCAGACGTTTGCAAATGAGGAACAGTCTGGTGCCTGGATATGCGTTACTACATTTAGCGTTTGTTTTGTATGCGGTGTCTGGGGTAAAAACAGAGTCAATTCGTAGCAGTCGCGGGCACGGCGTGAGTTACGAAAACACGATTTTGAAATCAAACTGTTACGATCTTATCGAGACAACATGCAGTATCATTTTTCATATTAATATGAGTAAATTGAAAGGAAATTAGTATTTTTGAGAAGGCGTGGACGAAGTCGATCGCGAAAACACGTACTGCACGTTGTGAATATATAGCACCGGGTACACGATAACAATCCATTACTAGCCAATTGCGGTATTCCAATCAGGATACAGGAAGAAAGTTTCCTATCCAGGTTTACTATTGGAAACGCGGTTGGAAATAAAGTAAGCACTGGGGACGAGGTTGGTGCCGCGGCGATCCCACTGCAGTGATTGGTTAACCCGCGGTGGCACTGCGGAAGTTTTGAACATGTTCAAAGATTACGCCGTGCCACCGCGAAGGTCCGCGGTTTTGGACAGTTTTCCCGCGGTGCTGGCGGCGATCAATGACGGAACCACTGCGGAACCACGGCGATCATGGCGGTTCCACTTCGCGGTTTATGCCGTACAAGCACCCTCAGTGGCACCTGCACCTCCGGTGTGTGACGGGGTATCAGCGCAAACCGACATATTTTTCGCAAACACTGCGCAAATGTTTGCACGTTATTCACAAAGGCCTCGCAAACAAACGGAGAGACTTGATGATTTGTTGGGCTGCTATCCCGCAGCTAAAAATAACTTTACGAGTTAAATCAATAACGACCCATTATATTCAACTACTTGAAAAAAATATATTTAATGCCAAGGACAGTAGGCCTACTTTCTAAGGCAAACTGCACTTGACAATAAAGCACGGTCTGCCGGAACGCTATTATTGAAGTATTAAGCAAACAAAAGCGAATGGATCGACGTTGGCGGCGCACTTCCCCTATCCTGAAATCTCTTTGCATTATGGGTTGTATCAATCATGGTTGATTTAATACAAAATTATGAACTCGTATAGAGCGGGAACCCGTGTCGTGACTCAAAACGACTAGCGTATTCAAGTAACCTCTTTGACCACTGCTGTACTTTTTACCTTCAAAGTATTACCTAAATATTTGCACGTCCAGGGTTTATTTATCTAATAATACTGGAAGAAAGAAAGATATATTTCCAACCAGCAACAAGAAATATTGGTATTTTTTTGTTTCAAACCCAGAGCTGTGCAAACCAATTCAATGAAAGCCGTATGTTTTTTTTTCTCAAGCCAAATAAATGAAGGTTTTGAATGGTGTAAACGAAACCCTGAAAGTTCAACTTATTTTCTAATAGAGACTTCACAAAAATGGTCATAAAATGAACATTATCCAGTTTATGTAAAAACAATATTTCAAAACAAAATAATCAACTCCATAGCAACTCTTAAACAAATTAAATGTATACAGGGTGGTGCAAAAAGAAGGAACTCACTTTTGTCGTGAATGTTGCCAACCCATTTGATTAACTTATTTTGAACTGGTTTTTTTTTTATAATGTAGTGAAGTGCAGCTGTATAGGCGCCTAGCTTTTCTCAAACATACATGGTGAAAAAAAATATTTTTTTTAAATTGCAAGAAATCGTGTTATTATGCTAAGTTGAATACAAAGTCACCAAAATCATTGTTGTCCACGCGTTCGTCTAATTAAATCGGATGTTTCCGTGAAGTTCACGAATATTTAGAAAGCTGATCGATGTAAAAATGCACCTCTATATTTTTCATAACAGGAAACATCTCCAAAGTTATCATAATTTACTTTTTAACTCTATGCTTTGACGATATTAAAGAAAACGCATGAAAAAGAAAAAAAGTAACAATCATTATTTGAGGTGTGTGGTTTTTTGGTCTTTAAATCCTAAGCTCCGGAGTTCAGTCAAGCGGATGGAATAAAGCCGTCTGTGGACAAACAGGTTTGGCACATGAAATTGTTAAACTATCAGTTCAGAGACAAAATATGCATTTGCAATCATTTTTTTCGTCACTTATGTTGAACGATAAATATTTCAATACCCTTCAACTAAATTTTTGAAATATGCTCAACAAGTAAGTGAAAATTAAGGCTGTCAAAAGTGGGTTTCCTTCTTTTTTGCACCAGCCTGGTAGAGGCTAAAGAGGAATATTCTTTTTAAGTATATCGAGTAAAATCGAGTATAAGCGAGTAAAATCTCTCAAAACCGTCCAAATATAAACTATAATACTTCAAACAAATTTGGGGGAAAAAGTCACTTGTTGTTTTTCGATACGAAGAAATGAATAAGTTTTGCCTTTGCCCATTGCCCTTGGGGCAGCTTTGCCTCGAGATCACGGTCCGATCCCGCGACAGCAGTCACTGCCACAACATTCAACGTTTGTCATTGAAAAATATCGAGCCGCTCAATGTAAAGGTCAAAAGGCACTCGACAACACCGGGGATCTGTTTTTGGAAGTTGAGTGTCTTGTGTATCGACAACGATACATAGCTCTATGGGGCGCCCATAGAGACAATCATGCCACTTTTTACCATCATTGAAAATAATCTCTTCTTGGTTGGTTTTCAAGTGTGTATCTGTTTTATTGCATGCAGTTCCCTTCATGTAACACGCATGAATCGGCAGATAAGCCTGTATGTTGTAATAGGCGCCCTATAGGTAAGAATCATGTTTTTAATCTAATTTGATAATCATAAAATTGTCAACCAATGGCGGTGTAGCGTGAATATCCGACTCCATGAAATGTGGACTCATTGGTAGTACTGCGCACGCGTGAGTACGATACTATGCTATTTTTAGGATCGTTTCGGGAGAGTGACCTGTCACGTGCGAGGGATCAATCAATAATAGGGAAATAGGAGTCGGATTTTCATGTGACAGCGTAACTGAAAGGCATAGGGAACCATTTGCTTGTCGTGCATTTTGTTCGTTTACAATAATAACACCACTAAAATCCAATGAAGAATGTTCAAAACCAAACAAGTTGAAGTTTCACAGCTAGCTCAGTGGATATTACACTTTTCGAGAAAATAGTGAAAACCATGCACATCGACCTTTTTGATCACAAGACACGATTTCGTCAGTAGCACTCTGAGCCTTAGCAAGGCCTTCTTCAGAGGCAATTGACATGAGGAACAAGAAACGACCATATGTAGGTGACACAAAAGCATGCAGTAGTTTAAAGGTAATTTATACAACATTTGCAAACATAAAAAACTACCAAATTATTATGAAATATGAAACATTTGACTTGACTGTATGTAAATAGTCTCAAGCTTCCTGTGAAATCATGGCACCTGGTGTGCTGTCGTTTTCAAGAAAAGTGAGATTTTTATTTCAATTTCCAACGATGGCCGGCCGACCATTGTTGGAAAAAACGGACTTTTTTCAAATATTGTCCCGATCTCCCAATTTAGTTAGTCCCCATTTTGTTTGCAATCGGTTACACATCTGTGAATGGGTGTAAACCAGCTAGTCTGGTTCCCTGACCTGACAATTCCCGACATCTATATATTGGTCCGTTTCGCCTGAAGTATGGTCAGGGAACCAGACAACAAGAACTGCATTTTTTTCTTGGTTCTTCCATCATCCATGAACACATAACTTTAAACGGGCCAGTGTAACAATATTTGCTATAAAAATACCTACCCCCAAATCCGATATTTGCTATAAAAATACTAACCCTCAAATCCTTCCATTTCTGAAAAGTACAGCAAAAGCTTAACGTTGCATATTACCTTTCGTTCATTTTCATATATTTAAACAGCATGAGAAACACTGTCGAACAGATACTATGTCGCGGCAGACATTCACTTAATTCAATTGAATCTTTTTTCCGTCCAATTTGCCGTGCCCAATTAGTATCCAAAATAGCTTGGGTATATAATTAATCGCAGACGCACTTACCGCGCGGCTCATTAGGCCAACTGTCCATAACAGTTGCATTCAGAAACAGTTTCCTGTGGTTGAAAATAATGCAATGATGGGAGGCCACCGATGTTTTAGCTAGGTCCTACTTGGCACAATGTCTGGCAATGAATTGGAAACAATGACCCATGGATCAATGGAAACCGATCCCTTTGTCCGGTGACAATCAACTCACCGCGGTCGATGCGAACAATTAACACTAATTGATAACAGAAGCTAATTGAAAATGCCCTTGATTGAATTCAAATCCCAAATAAATAAGTCAACAATTGAGATGTTTAATCGATGCGTTAACGTTTATCCGGTTCAACTCTATATACTTTACGCAAAGCCATATTTATTTTAATTTCCAAGCGAGCATTAAATGCGCTTACAATGGGATTTATTTTTCGTTTAGCGCGCGGTGTATTTTTATCAGTACTGTTCACCCAGTGCTTTCCGACAGCACGCACAAGACTACGCTAATGCACAACCGCTGAGAAGGTCGTTGGCTCAAGACCTAGCCGGGTATAAGCTTTGATTTTCTCAAGCGAAACACCGTAGATCCGCATTCGAGTATTGTATTACAACGTCACTTCCAAATCTCAACAATAACAGCGAACCATGTTTAATGCATGGCAGAACTGGCGAGCAAAGTTACCATATAGCGCTTTTTCATCAAAATTAGGCTAAGGTGGATAAGACAGCTAAGCAGTGGATCTTGCATCAATCAAAACGTTTCAGCTAGTAATTAGAAACAAAATACTGTCGCTTATTACAAAAATAATAATAATTGGTACTTATAAAAGCGCTTTTAAATAAAGATCAAAGCGCTTTATANTATTATTAGCCCTGATCATTGGGCCAATTAAACACACCAACTACAATCTCAGCTCCCTGAGGAGTATACAGCTCCTGCTGCCATTTCGGCGCAGAGCAGCTAAAATCAATCACAATACCATCTCTTTGTCCTCACAGGTAACCATTTACTCCTGGCTGGGAAAAGCAATGAGTGACAAAGTGCTCTAGCCCAAGAACACACGCACCATAACGCCAGGATGGACTCGAACCCACAACCTGCAGAATTACCTACAGACTACGAATTCAATGCTCAAGACCACGAGGTCACGGCACTCCACTTGACAAAGACACAAAAGATCCGTAAAAATAGTGGGTTATCTTTCCTTCAGATAATATGTCCCGACGGCAAGGTTTATAACAAAATTTTATATTAAATTATTATAATCTTATTCGATTTGAAGCTGCCATTGTTAAAATGTCCAATTAACGATGACAACAAGGTATATATTAAATCTTACGGTCACACTAAACCTTGTATAGGCCTATATAACTCATACGAGCAACTATTATATCGTTAACACGAATATTACACGGCAAAGTTTATACAAAATATTGTATATGAATAATTATTATCTCATTCAAACCCGCTATTATTAAAATGTCCAATTAACTAATGAAAGGGCGCATTATCTGTTGGTTAACGTTGAAAATGACAGCGACGTGTTATTGAAAATGACAGGGACGTTTTATTGGAATTTGTCCCTACGCTGTCAGTTGAACATAGATTTAACCTATGTTAGGCTGGTTAAGCCCCCCCCCCCTTAAGGTAAAACTGTTGGATGTTCAACAATTGGCTTCATTCGCTCCCTGCGTATATCCGGACACTTAATGAAGATGTCAATGAGTAACTACGTTACCACACGCCTGTCGGCCGCCAATTTCCTGCACATTTCGCTGAGATGCATTATTGGTATAATATAAACCAGCTATGTTGGCCTGCGTGTTGAGCAAAGAAAGCCTTCAGAGCGTGTGATTGATATACGCGTGGGCCAAAAACGGGACCTAATTAAAAAGTCTCTCAGTAATATGTCTATTACATGTCATCTACTCAAAAAAAGACAATTGTCAATCACAACGATCCGGCAACTCGACGTGGGACGTTTCCCGTTCACTTCGTTCGAATGCAACAGGTGTTCGTCCGTGACGTCACGGATCGCCATGGGAACGCACTTTCTGTATAGCAACATAATAATTACTACACGCGAGTACTATGCGCATAGCCTCCTAGCTGTAGCACAGAATTATGCATAAATGGTTCCTGCTCGGAAACCGTTACAATATGCACCTCGTTTTGAATTCGACGTTCAAATTTGTTTCTTTTCCTTGTTTCCAAATTTTGGTATTTACCTTTGGTTTTCACAAGTCCATTCACAAGTCCAGTTGCAAGTAACGGGATGAACGATATCTAAGGAATGTTTAAGTTACAGTTCATGATTTTGAATAGCTAGTGACTTGACTTGTGTCCGAAGGACTTGTTATGGGAATTGTGATGAACTAGTGGTGGACTCGGTACCTTCGACACCTCTGTGCTCCGACACCCCTATGTTCCGACACCCCTATGTTCCAACATCCCTATTTTACGACATCCCGCACACAAGATTGTGTTACTCCCGGTTAGGGTTACTAGGGTAAGAGTTAGGGTTAGGGTTAGGATTAGGGATAGGAATATGAGCAGTTGGAACATAGGGGTGTTGGAACATAGGTGTGTAACCGGGGACTCCAGTACATTGTACAACACTGATATTTACTACAAATCTATTTCCATGAAAGGAAAATTTGTCATGCTTTATTTAAGTTCACATACATTTACGACAATTACTGCTGTTACGAAGGGACATTGTGCTTTTGTCAATGAAAAGACTTATCTATTTAGTTATAATACCTTTAGGCACATCTGTTTACGAATCCTGCACAACGGGAACGGTTAGGGTTTTTATCTAGCTCAATATCTGCACAATCAAGATGCCAAACTGAATTATGTAGCAAAGTGAAGCGCAGAGTGTGTTCTTTCTACTGCTGTTTAATATGTGTAATATCTTGGCTTATCCCGTATGGGATTTGGTTAGAATTTCCCCGAATGATGAAACTGAGGATAGTCTTAAGTTGGACGAGACATACCGTATATTGACAGAGGTATATTTTCGAAGTAGATTCCGTCAGAAATGATATTTCCACCGGTAATCGTGTAGTTTGGGACCCCGTTCCAATATAACAGCACGAAAGGACACTGTTATGTTTGGGGACTTAATGCCTAAACACTTGGCGATGATACAAGCAGGAAAATTACTTTTGTGTGTGTTTGGAATCATCTACGTAGTTCGCTAAGATACCATGTTGAATATCTGCCAGATTAGTTTGGAAAAGGGCAGGGTTTTGATTATGTACAGAACTCAAAACGTAAAACGTAAGGGGTGTCCTAAACTACACGATTACCTATCCACCATAGTGATACACTTTGTCGAGGTTTATTAGTGTTTTAAGGTTGCAGCGACTGCCATTAGTAGTCCTAAGGTTTTTTTTTCTTCAGTTTTGGCTGTACCGTTTATTGTGCACGCTCCCACGTGGTCTGTGGCGCTCTGGGCATGGTATCAGACAGCATCGAATGCAGCTTAGGAAATTTGGCACACGACCTAGCGGTATAACATGACAGTATTGGTTTACGAGAGCGCCGATATCGCGGAGAGCTAGTCCGGCCGCAGAGACGAGCGGATATTACCGTGGCGCGGTTTACGCCATGTACGGCCAAGATTCATATAGGCCGTCCGTATCAAAATATTGACTCGCTCAAGCAACAACGTGCACAGCTTCGGAATGGGATAGGTCCGGTTATTATCAGTACTAATATAATACGCTATCGGTTATTATATGATATTACAGCGGTACACTGTTGACCTTAAGATAAACGTAAAGTATCATTTTACTAAAATAAAAGCAATTGAAACTCCACAACATGGTTTCAAGGAGTAGTGTTTTTTTTGTAGACTTTTGGTTTCTCTTTCGAAAACAAGGCTTTGAAAGTTTAAAGGTTTACGGAAAGAGACATAGTCTGAGGATCAGATATTCACGTGGGCAGAGGCACGGTCCGAAGGTCTGATATATCGTAGCATTTAACTTTTATACGAGCCCGCACGCCAACCAATCGGAGTGGTCTTTAGAAACTGTAACGTTACTGGATCAGAAATGTGGGCTAGGCTGTGGATTGGTCAATTTGGATGCCATGGGTTTTTTTTTTATTACAACAACGGGTTACGGAAGACCTGATAGAGAAGGCACCCGCTGACTCTAAATGGTCAGAATCGGTGACTGCTCTATGTTCCGACACCCCTATGTTCCGACAAACCGCACATACAATCGTGTTACTCCCGGTTAGGGTTAGGGTTATGGTTAGGGTTAGGAATAGGAATAGGAATATGTGCAGTCGGAACATAGGGGTGTCGGAACATAGCGGTGTAACCGTCAGAATCTCGAGGTCAAGACGCAGCTTTTGGCATAATTAATAATTGCTGAATCTGCTGCCATATATCATAGACTCTTGTTTTGCAAGAGGATATTCCATAAACTAAGAGAAATAGGGACAGACCTAGAAATGATGCTGAAGTAATAAGGGATAAAAGAAACGGAGGTTTTGGATTAGTTTTATGTTTCAGAAATGTAACGGAACTTGATGCACACAAATTCTTTGTAACTTCGCTCACCCATGTGACTACGTCATCGACAAAATAACACATATAGCTTACCCACCGGCAGACACGAACATATTGGTTTGTTTGTTTTTGTTTATGGCTATCTTTTTGTTTGTTATGTAGACCTATTTAGCAAAGTATCAGAACCATCTGTAGATGTTTTCTTTTTCTGATAAACAATTTCTATAGGCTTTATTCACGAGTAGAAATGTTGAGCAATGACATAAAATTAATTGCACATTAATACCAGTCTGCTCTTATGAATAATTTAAAATGTGTGATTAAACATACCCTAATGTTTGAAGCCACATTAAAAAAAAGGAAAGTATGGCAGTCAATACTTTACAATAAATACATTCAGGGAACACGATCAAAAATAACTTTCTCGTGAATATGGTCTATTTCGGTATAGGTCTCGAGATTTCCTCCGTAAATGGAACTCCGAGTATATATCTTCGCGTTCCCTATACACTGTAAACACGTTGGGCAAAATCGGTTGATATGTAGATCAACGTTGGTGAACATATCAACAGGTTAAACTCTTGGGCAAATTCTTTCCAATTGTTGGAAAATTTTACCCAAATTGGGTAATTTCAAACCAGTGTTGGGAAAAATTATATTGCCCAACAATGTTTTACCCATTATTTTTTTTACAGTGTACATTGTGTGCTTGCTAAAAAAAAAAATGCCGTGAGAAAACTGAATCTAGAATCGGTTGCCGTGTCACCTCTAACTTTAATTCTTTAATTGGATGCAGCTGGCAAGATCTTGAACACGACACAACACGACTAATACCCTGCCATGCGGATTGACGACGGGCAGATCTCCAGGAATACTCTCCCGGGAATTTCGCGTTTGAAATCCTGAGGAAATACGATTCCCTCATAAATACCCATCTCTTTGGGATTGAAATTGTCATGAGATTATGTCCTTCCGCAAAAAAGGTTTTGATAATAAATGCCATCTGTGCGAGTATGCAAGACGTAAAATTCAGCTGTCCTGCAAAATATTTCTGAGCTTTGTGACGAATTGTATTTGTCATCGCGACCTATGGTGAAATAGGCATTGTTATCCAGCACCTTCGATTCGGTGGGGACGGTTACGTGTAAAATTTACCAATATAAGGGACATCGTTTTAATTCACTCAATCTCCGCTGATATATTTCATGTTTCGCAGAGGTAAATGGAAATGCACAATTTCACAAACAATGTTTGAGGGTGGATATGTAGGACTTAGTTTGTACGCACACCCGAGCACGAATTCTTGTTCCGTAGTTGTGCGAACATAATACTCGTCTGAATGAGGTATTTGTGGGGACCGAAATTGCTGTGGGGACAGCAGAAAGTCCCCATAACTCGGTCCTAATTTGCCTGACAATAAAAAAAACTTCCCAATAACGCGGTGTAGGTTATGGTGCTGAGCGTAAATCATTATCCGAACAGTCCACAGCAATTGTAAAATACATTTTCCGAGTATGCTAAAAGTTCGTTTGTTTTTTGTTTTGTTTAAATCATAAGGTGTCACTATTCTTGCCATACCCCTTGCACATATTTTTTTTCAGTTAAGTCTACAGAGTGGGATTGTACTGACGAGTAGGTATTGGGCAAAGTAACGTTCAACCAGTGATCCTAATAACTACCGACCTATATCACTGTTATATCACAGTTAATGACATTTTTTTAACGTATTGTTTATGAGACGTTTTCCTGTTTATAATTTTCTCCAGGACAGGAATAAGGCGCGGGAACAGTCCGGCTTCAAACCACTCCACTCAACCCAGGCTACCTTGATTGATGTTTCGGATTTTCTGCTACAACAAATGGAATCTGGTAAACTTACTGGAACACTTTTTCTCGACTGCATTAGATACAGTAAATCACAACATCCTCCTTCACAAAGTGAATGTTGTGGGTGTGAGTGGTTCAAATCACGTTCAAATAATGTTTTACTGGGACCCGTGGTATATTAGTTCTGATAAAAGGGTCACCAGGTAAAAAAAAAAAGAAGCATACTAAAGGTTGATACATGGAGAGAACCATCAACAAAATTAATGTAAGCCACAAAAACTCTGGAGCGATTTATCACCGAAAATGCAGATAAGTTGAGAATAAAAGCAACAACAAATCTATCCCTCTCTTTAGTTTATCATTTCTAACAAAAAATCGATGGAAAAGAAAACAATTGTTAAACGCCTACCTGTTGGGCAGAACTCAGTTCAACACTCTTGACTATTCGAAATGCTGGCATATAATGGCTTTCGTTCGTAGGGTAATGTTATCCGCTAAAGGAAATCGAGTTTCGTATACGTGCGTGCAAGCAGAACGTGTGAAATAACAGGGCTACATGGTAGGCATACACGACGGCAAAACTCCGTTTATACTCCATTGCCAAATTACTCGCTTGGCTGAACACCGTACTATGAAGTGCTCGTTTAAAGGGAAAATACAATATTTGCAAACATCAAAAAACGAAATGATCAAATTATAACGAAATATCTTACTGGATTGTTCGGGAATGACATTCTAAAGCATTCTGTAAAATCCTGGCTCCTGGTATGCTGACATTTTCAAGAAAACTTGTATTTTTCCAACGCTGGTCGGCCGACCATCGTTGGAGAAAACTGGCTTTTTTCAAAAATTGCTTTTAATTTTTTTTATATTTAGTTATTCTGCATTTTTCTTTGCAATTGATTACACACCTGTGAAGGGGTACAAGCCTGCTAGACTGATTCTCTGACCTTACAATTCCCCAAAGTCTGTAAATTGCTCCGTTTCATCTTAAGTGGGGTCAGGGAGCCAGACTACAAGAACAAAATTGGTTTACTTGCCTTTCCCATCATTTACATGCTAAAACGATGAAGTTTAAGTCAGTTTAACAATATTTTTTATAGCACACTAATCCTCCAAATCCATTTATTTCTGATAATTATAGCAAAGCCAAATGTTGTATATTCCCTTTAAAACAGGGATCCTACACACAAGGATTAACGACTCGGCCCAACTCCTGGTTAGACGGCGCGTGATAACGGCCTGTACTGGTGGCACCGTACCATGAATACTTTCTAACAAAGACCACTGCGCGCGGTGGCTTTCAGATTTTTTTTAAATTTTTTATTATTATTATTCTGGTTTATTCATATACAAACACGAGGTAGGGCAGCCACAAAAGAGTCGCTGATATAACCCCGTTTACACTTTACAGGAATGAAAATTTGTTAAATAGCAGTTAAAAGGAAGAGAAGCATAAAATGACAACAAAGTATAGGATCATGTATATACAGCACAAAACAGCACAATATTAAAAGAAAACTGATTTATAAACTTTTTAAAAAAATTCAAAATTGAAGACAAATCATTCAGGGAAGATGGTCTAATAAAAAGTACTCACTTGCACCTACATGGTAAACCATTAAGAATTACAACAGTTTAGCTAAGACAGGAATTGTAGATTTCATGTATCTATCAGTAACTTTTTAATAAAAGCCTAATTAAAAACGAAGTTGGGTAAACGGTGTTCTCCTCGGAATTCGACGTTTATTTACCGGGTAAATACTTCACCTATGACGACAAAAACTGCACAATACCATCTGTTATACCCTGAAGTATTTATTTTAAAAATAATTTGGAGCAATTATATCTTAAATAAGAAGTAGTTTTACTTACAGTTTTATGAATATTTCCGTTTTAGATGTCGTGCAAAAACCCAACACAATGGCAAACTGGAAAATTCACGATTACGCGCCAACGGGTATTAATGCCCGTTATCACGCGTCAAACCAATTAAGGCAAGTCCACTGAGTGCATTTTGTACTAGAGCTCAGATCAGAACAGTCGTTAATCCTGGTGTCTAGGATCCGTGTTTAAAACAAATTCGCTCGTAAAAGAAGTTCAAACTCAGTCGTTTGCATTAGTTCCAGACTGTCGCAGACATACGAGGGAGCTCTGATACACAGGCATCGCATACCATTCCCGACTGACGCAATCCGATCGCAGACACGCGGTAACATTTAGAAATAATTACCTTCGCTTCATTTATGGCGGTACCCCTACCAGGTTTTATTCCTCCATCCCTCGTAATGAGTTTGCTTTAGCCACGCCTTAGTAATTATATTTTTAAAACTATGAGTATGCTGAAGTACTGAACTAACAGCCAATTATTACAGCCAAAAAAAATGCAGGTTGTTTCATATTTTGACAGTGCACATAATTAGGACAGCATGCTATCTAATACAGTGTGACCAAAAAAAGGGTCCGTCTGACTGCTTTGAAAATAACTACATAACTATAACAATGAAGTCAATTTTGAAAAAAAATGTTGGTTGTGCAGATACTCCTTATATCCTTGGCCTTTACTCCTATGAGTTTCACTTAATTTCAATCACGCCTCACTGCACAATGGTCAATTGATCACAACATTTTTGGTCACTCTGACAAAGTTGCTTAATTGCCTTAATCAATTTCATTGCTGTGTGACGTAAGCTGTGTACAATCCTGCATGTTGTGGAAACAAGGCTGATGTGGTTTGGGATTGGAATCATTTGCCCTTGAGCATTAAACTGAGGTCTTGCCATGATGACTGATAGCCAGGCAAATGATTCCAAATCCCAACTGCAGCCCTTTTCACAACATGCAGGATTTAACACACCTTACACAAGACAACACTGAAATGGGTCAAGGCAATTACACTGTAAAAACGTTGGGTAAAATACTGTTGGGCAATGTAATTTACCCGACATTGGTATGAAATTACCTCATATTGGGTTGAATTGGGTAAGAACTATCAAACTATTAGGAAGAATTTGCTCAAGAGTGTAAGCAGTTGATAATTCGACCAGCACTGGTCGAATTATCAACCCATTTTGCCCAACTTTTTTTACAGTGTAATGAACTTGGTCACGGTGTCCAAAACAGTTGTTGTGATCAATTGACAATTGTGTAGTGATGCGTGACTGAAATTAAATGAAACTCATAGGGTCTTTATGCCAAGGATAATGAGTATCTGCACAATCAAACATTTTTTTAAATTGACTTCATGGTTTTGTAGTTATTTCAAAAATAGTCAGGCGGACACTTTGTTGGGGACATACTGTGGTATACAGGGTTTTTTGGGCAAACTTTAGCACAACACGCTGATCTTACAGAGTTTGCCCAAAAGTGTGTAACATTCAGAAAACAAATAATTAAAGCTGTTCAATTTTGTTCTTCAATTATTACATTCAAGCCTGACTCTTTCTCAATCCACTCCTTTTTACCCCATTCCATCGGGGTCCCTAGATCCAGAAATACAATCAATTAAGTGAAAGGGTGTAAATTGTACTCGGGCAACTCTCACATGTGACGTCACTAACTTCAAAGCGAGTGGCCCAAGTACACCCTTTCACTTAATTGATTGGGTTTCTGGATCTAGGGACCCAAATGGAATGGGGTCAAAGCAGTGGATGGAGAAGTAGTCACGCTTTAATGTAATACATAATTCAATTGAAAAAAATAAATAAACATGAAACAGTTTTAACTATTTGTTTTCTGACAGATGCACTTTTTTGGCGCACTTTGTACAAACCTTAAACATATGTGCGATGAAGAAGTGGCGCGAACCGCGTTGGTCGGGAAGTTACACAGTGTGAAAAAGCCACCGGAGATGCATATCCAGTTCAGTCACTTGGTTAATTTGGTTATATTTTGCCAGCTCAGTCGTTCAGCCTACAGATCAGCAGATTCACACACTTGGACGGCAACACACAATGACTGCAGAATCCTGGATGCGCTACTGGAATTACATACATCACATCTTGCCCTTTCTTCTCTCTAAATAACGTGGTTATAGCATTGTACACACAGACACGGGGACAATATGGCTTTTTATTGCCCCCGTTAGTAATAACGGTTCAATGGTATAATGCACAATACTGCCTCGTTAATATACGCTGTATAATATTCATACCACTGCATCATGCATAATATTCAGTCGACATAAATTCAGTATACACACACTGAAGTAATGCATTAAAGTTACAATGCGCATATTATTCATAAGTTCACTTTTTCTCTAGCTCTCCCCCGTCCGTCGCGCACGTCGCCATCTTTGATCTTGCGAATCCACCTCGCGCGCAGGATCCGTTAAAACGTAATCCGGAAAAGCTATCGACGCGCCGGATCACTGATCGGAATCCGGATCACTCTGCGAAACTAACAGGCCCTATTAGATCAGTTAGATCATGTAACAAATTATAAGAGGATGATATATTTTGTTTTTAAATAGGAAGCAGGGGACAAGACGGACGAGTCCGTACATACTCTGCGCGAAAGAACCCCCTCAACGATGAAAAGAATTAAACGAGACATTTAGCGCCAATATTGAAGGCCCATCGGACGCCATTTTGCCACGTCGACGCTAATATCATTTGGGTTAACGGTACACATCGTTTGTGCACCAGCGAAGTGGACCTTCCAAGCTCTAGTTCATTTACACGGCGCCCTCTACAGGGTGAGTAAAAAACAAAAACACCCAAATATGGCATGACCAATTTTTGATTGAAGTTCTGCATGTAATACTATCAAAATCTAGGATATGCAAGCCCAATTAACAAGCTTTGTTTTAGTACAAGAATCATTCAAATCACTCGTTACTTTTCAAGTTCACCGTTTTAAAGTTCTGTCCACGGATCACAAAAAAAGGTAAGTGTTCTTTCAGCAAAACGAAAACAATTCACATAGGGATGTATGTGAATTGTTTTCGTTTTGCTGAAATTAACGCACACCTTTGTCTTGGGTCGCTCCTTGTTAAAATCTACCTTGGTCACTCTCACCTGGACATGCTGAATCTGGATTAAGCATTGAATAGGAATTGAAGTTGGTGACATCACAGGTGAGAGTGGCCCAAGTAAAATGTACACCCTTTCAACTTAATTGGTTGTATTTCTGGATCTAGGGACCAAATGGAACAGAGTAAAAATGAGTGGATTGAGAAATAGTCAGGCTTTAATGTAGCATATAATTTCATTGACGAAAAAAAACACATTTAAATGTTTTAATTATTTGTTTTCTGAATGTTGCACTTTTTTGGCACACTGTGTATACTAGGCCTTGTAATTTTCCGACCGGAATATTAAATGTCATGGTAAATATAAATTCTGCTGGTTGTGAGAACGCGAGGTACATAATAGCCAAAAAAGTTAATCACCATTAAAAAAATGTAATAATCGTTGCCTTATTGATTTTTCTCATAAGAAATTGCAAATTAAAATACGGAAATTCCTGGTAACTCTTGCTGGTATGCATTTACGCAGACCATGCTTGAACTTCTCGATAATAATTATTATTCAAAACGAAAACGAACAAGAGAAAAGCCTTTTTGGAAATTGTAATAATCCCAATGAGCGGAATAAACTACTTCAATATGGTTCCACCATTTGAACAAAAATGGAGTTTGAACAATATTTATTTACACGGGTAGATTGGATCGGGGAAAAAAGATAGGCCTATAATTAATGCGTTATTACTATTTTCAAGTCCAGTTTAAGCAATGGCAAACTATGAGGAAACAACTCACAAGCTGGGGGTTTTGGTGCGATCATGCACGGTTGGGCCGGTGTTTTTTACGCGTGTGGGCCAGTAAATAAGTCCGAAATTGCCTACCTAGGTCAATTACGATGAACATGCCCTCAAATTATCCGGTATAAGAGTATTTTGTGTGCCGTGAACTTCAGGGTTTGTAAAAAAAAAGTTGGAAGCTGTGAAATTTGGATGAAATTGGCCCATGAAATTGCTCTATGATTACAAAAAGCGTCTGTCTGAATATTTTTTTTATAATAACTACAAAACCACGAGTTTTTTTGTATTCTGCAGATACTCCTTATCTTTGGCCTAAACCCCTATGAGTTTAATTTAATTTATCACTGCACAATGGTCAATTAATCACAACAGCATTTTGGACACTGTGACCAAGTTTCTTGCCTTAATGAACTCCAGTGTTGTGTTTATGTATGCTGTGTGGAATCCTGCATGTTGTGGAAAAAAAAGGCTGCGATTGGGGTTGGGGTTGGGGTGAACTTTTGGATGAAGATTGACCATATTATTGGATATATGAATGGAGTCACTGTAGGGAAACATAGGGATTGGGGAACATAGGGGCCGGGGAACCTAAGGTACGCACCCGGTAAAGCTATCAACACTGCCAAAAAAAGTTGCAATAATATCAGCGAACCAGAAGCTCCAAATAAATATCAAAGTGAGGGCCATAATCATTGTATGTATCCCAGCAAAACCAATCTACCGAATTATTATGTCAACGCTTACCTGAAATTATTCCGTCTAGCGTGCCGTCATTTTCAAGAAATCAAGAAATGTAGGTGATTCCCAACGATTATTCAATTTACTCATATTTGGAAATACAGAGTGCTCTTGACGAAATCGTGTTTTGTGATCGCAAGGTTGTGCATGATTTTTCACTTTTTTTTTCAAAAAGTGAAATATTCAGTGAGCTGAAACTTCAACAGGTTAGGGTTTGAACATATTTCTTTTGATTTTTTTAGTAGTTATTATTTGAAACGAACAAAATGCATGCAAAGTAAATTATCCTACATGTATATGCCTTTAAATCTGCGACACGGAAGTTTTACAGAGAAGAAGCATTTAATGCGTTGCATGCACTGATATTTACACTGTACAGTCGTGACATACAATGACTGAGTGGAAAGACCTGCTGCAGACGTTGGTCAAAATAGTTCCTATATAAGCCTGACTACCATGACCACTGGCAAGAGAAACCCACCTCAGCATGAAGATAAGTTTTGCAATCAAGTTTTGGACAGCGTTTCATCTCAAACATACCTGGGAGTGTACATATATAATACCCTCAGTTGGAACATCCATATTCAAGAGACAATCAAGAAAGCTCAAAGAGTGCAGAATGTTATCCGCAGAAATTTGTGGAGCTGTAATAGTGAAGTGAAAGCAACTGCCTATTTGACTTTGGTGAGGCCGCTATGCTGCATCCGCATGGGACCCCTCAACAAAGCAGAACATTAATTCACTTGAAAGAGTTCAACGTCAAGCAGCTAGATTTTGTACGGGAAACTACCAAAGGGATACGGGAACTCTTACTAAACCTCTGGAAGATTTGGGATGGGCACACTTCAAAACCGAAGAAACCAACATAAATTATGTATGTTGTATTAAATGAAAAGGAGTTGGTCGACAGTCCACTTCACAAGTATGTTCAGCCTAATACCAGAGAAACAGGGGAAAACAACCAAAACTCATTCAAGTCAGTCACAAAGCCAGGGCCTTCCAAGATTCATTCTTCATGTCAACTGTTAAACACTGGAACTCACTATCCTCGGCTGCTGTGAACAGCGCAACATTAGCTGAATTCAAGGGACATGTCAACAATCTTCAATAATATAACCTTTTGGAGCTAGTCTATTTCCACACGCAGTGCGCAAGTTAGCGTTGATGTATCCGACAAGATATTTTGCTGACTCAACCTATGGAGATGGAGATGAAGATAGCATCACTACTTCACCATCCAATATCCATCTGACAAGATTCAATTGGAGTCAATTGTTCAGTCGACAAGGAACACTCCCATTTATAGAACACACCCGTAAACGCAATATTGTCCAGGCATTCTCTCGTAAACGAAAGTGGCGACCAATACTGAAATGTACATCCTTGTGAAGTCATTTCTTTGTTCTCGTGTACTAAAGTTTTCGAGTTTGAAAGTGTACTTTCAAAATGCTCCTATTTTAACCAGAATTATTATTATTTTAACCAGATTTCCTGGGCTCAAATTCGGACTTAATATCCCTTACATAAAATACTTCAATTTGCGACGGATCAACACACCTTGGAAATTCCTAGTTTTTGAGTAAACTTCATATATATATCCATTTCGAACCTTGTGGAGACGTGTCCACCTATAGAAATTGCCCTGTGGAGACGTCTGTGCACATGTCTCCACAGGGTACCGTGCAACAGATCACCGCTGTACAGAAAGGGTTAAACAGTATGTCACGCCAGAAAGCAAAATTGATGTGAAATGAGTTTGAACTTACACTTGGTGTTTCCTCTCACGGATTTCCACATGATTATTCTACCTTGCAGGGATGATTTTATGAAGCTATTGTATGTCTACAACATGGCCGCAGTTCTTACTGACTGAACCAGATACCGTTTATACTATACGCATGATGGGTCTTTTCCCACGGTAAAATTTCCAGCATCAGGTACTACGCAAGGCATGTTGATAACTGACTTTTTTAACAGAAAATTATCTGCTGGAAAAATGTGTATTTTGAACTCCCTATCGTACCATTATCTACAACCCGTAGGCGAACCGATGCATAGTATAAGTCGTTGCACGTGTTACATTGTGTACGCTGTATGCATATCTTCGTAATTGAATTTGCGTTATCTTTATGCATATCAAAAATTAAGTTTCTCACAATTATGTCGTAAATGCAGTTTCAACGCACGGATTGTTTCCCCGCACAGATTATTGATTGAGCATTGGTACATCGATCCCGAGTGTACAAGCCATGGCCTGTAGTCTGGGAAGGGTAGGAATGGAGGGGATTCGAACCATCCACACCAATTGTAAATAGGTCAGTTTTTGAGCTGTCAATTTTTTTTCTAATGTCAATAGGCATAACCGTCAAATTAATATAAAACTCATACGTGTTTGGATATCACATGTTGTAACACAACTTCTAACCTGCGTTTGAATGTGTCATTTGCTACTTAAATTGTCATGACTTTCCAGGTGCGGATCCAGCTGGATCCGCACCTGGAAAGTCATGACAATTTAAGTAGCAAATGACATTTTTCCATCTTAACCCCAATTGTACCTTATCCTACCCCACGAATGTCGGTATATTTCAGTTTTGGGCCACGAGCAAAACCCACTCTGGCCAAAGGGGGTTTTGCTCGTGGCCCAAAACTGAAATGTACCGACATTCGTGGGGTACGTAGGATAAGGTACAATTGGGGTTAAGATGGAAAACTGTTGTGCACAAGTCTATGGAAGTGTTGCCCTTGTACAGCATCTAGAGTAATTATTATAATTAGTTAATTATTCCCACAAATGTACCATTAGGGACACACGTTATCGTAATTTCTTCGACAATAGGGAGACACTGGTCATTAGGGAGACATTTTCATGTCTCCCTAATTCCACAGCCCCCCTTCAGAGGCAAAATTTTAATGTCGCAATCAGGTTATATTTGTTGCTCGTGGTCTAATTAGTAAAAATACCGAAATTCGTGGAAATAGGACAAGGGAATATTGGGTTAGGGCGCATTTAAGTTTGAAAAAAAAATATGCACAAGTCTATGGGAATGTCTCCCAAATGACCCATGCTCGGTAATTATCATTATTATCATTATTACAAGCAGCAAGACAGTAAATTCCTGTTAATGTACCCTTCAGAAGACATTTTCCGTCATAAGCTATACTGTAGGGAGACGCCGGACATTAATGAGACATTTCAATGGCTCCCTAAAGACACAAATCCAATTTAGAGGCAAAATTGTATTGTCGCAGATTGGCTAATTCGATTGCTCGTAGCCCAAAACCAGAATTCGAGAATTCGTGGGGGGTAGGATAAAGGAAACTGGGGTTAGGGGGAATTAAAGTTGGAAAAACAAAATGTTCCCAACCCTATATGGGAATGTCTCCCTACGGTACCATTCCTCGTAACAATAATTTGTACAGCGTGAGTCAAAAAAAGCGGAACCCAAACCCCAAACAATATATTTCATATTAAAAAAAAATATGTAGCACCAAAAATAATAATGACTGGAAAGCCAATTTCATAAGCTACTTTAAGATGAAAAAAATACTGAAATTGGTCAATCCGTTCAAAGAATATCACCATTTAAACGCAACGATCCTAAAACCTTTCTCGTCCAAAAAACAATCTATTGTGTGTTTTGACTGTTTGGAACAAAAACAAAAAAAACGACACAGAATTCTTGTTTCAACAACATTACTGTCACCACCTGTAGTGCACAATGTCTTTATTAACAACCCCGGTTAGGCAAACAATATAATTTATAAAATCTACTTTTTTTTAAAGACGGGCCTTCAAAAAGACTTTGTTGAATATTTAAACGTTTAAACTGAGATTTTATCGCTGGTGATGTTTAAAGACAATTGTGACGACGATTCCTGAAATCGCATTTTTTTTAGACGAGACAGGTTTTAGGGTCATTGTGTATAAATGGTGATATTCTTTGAACGGATTGACCAATTTCAGTAATTTTTTCATCTAAAAGTAGCTTATTAAATTGCCTTCCAGTCATAATTATGTTTGGTGCTACATTTTTTTTAAACATGAAATATAATTTTTGGGGTTTGGGTTCCGCTTTTTTTTGACTCACCCTGTACTCAACCAAATCCGCAATTTCGGAACAGGAATTGGCATATAATTACTGGTTTGGCCTGCATTCAGGAGATGTTTGACGTGTTAACATATCTCAATTCTGTGCTGAGCAAACACGTTGCATGCCACCTAGACGTCGCTGACGCAAAAGTAATAGACTCAACAATTGTGAAGAGCAGAGGCAAATCCCTCCCAGTGACACTTCGGCCCCAAATGTGCGCTGTTTGACAAGATTCGCCGACAGCTGATCAGATGCAATTATTATCTTCAATTCCTGGTCCAGGTCATCTTTCCCTTATTGCGAGGAAACTAATTCTTCAGGTTCGGTTGGGGTTTTCCTCCCCACTTCCGTACCGTGAATGTCTTTATTTTCCCCCTCAACGGTCCCCCGAGTCGAGTGACAATCAGCACTGTGTGCTTTGATTCGCTTTGCCGTCCAGTATAAATTAATATGATGAATCACCGTCTGCATTACAGGTGATAAATTGGTTATTTCACCTGTGCTGTTACAAGTGGAAGGGTCGGTTGCTGGAAAGAGTTCATTATGATCCTCATGACAAGTTAAAGGAAGCAACAGACCATAGCTGCCTGTCGGCCATCTTGAGAGTGTATTGTCTTGATCCAAATAGGCCTACAGTGTGTCCAACCCCCCCCCCAAAAAAAAATAAGTTGTGCAAGCAGATATCCTTTAATTTCTCAAAACTATAGGTTTTCCCGGCTATTTTAAAAAGTTCTTCGTTCGAATTCACCGTTGCTAGTATTCAAATTCTCCCATCGACATCGATTTCGTACACTCCCAATGTTTAATTTCGTCTTTTTTCAGACAATTGCAAATTGAATTCAAGCAAATTCAAACAATGAGCACACGTTTTCGTCACGGAGTATTCGATTTAGTCTCGCCTACGCCAAACCGTGTTATTCAGAAATCAAATTCGTCTACTTGATTCATATAAGACGAATTCGATCTATATTCTCGATCCGGTGAATAAAGAGGGTGACCAAACTTTAAAATTGAATGGTAAATGACGGAGTGGGTTTTGATAAAAGCGGGTGAATTTTTCGTGGACGAAATTGAATGTTAGAGTTGGTGAATTTGGATGAAATCTTTCAAAATAGCCGGGAAAACCTATACTTAAAACTGAGTATTGATGAAGCATATTAATGATACCCTTGTGTATAATCAGTGAAAATGCTATGGAAATCCGTTCATGCAAACCAGAGATTTAGTAGATTGTAAAAGGCTATGGGTTCTTCATCCATTCAAATAGGATTTACACAGTTAGTGATATCAGTGCATCAGATTGTCATGGGCCTTTTCAACCTGATGTAAATTAAGTTAACTGTATGTAAATCCCATCACATTGGAATGGTTGAAAAACCCCATAGCCTTTTACAATCTGTTAGATCTCTGGTTTGCATGAATGGATTTCCATGGCATTTTTACTGATGATACACAAGAGTATAACTAATATGCTCCATCAAGGTGAAATACTCGTGTTAAGTAGTTTTTGAGAAATTAAAGGACATCTGCTTGCACAACTTTGTTGGGACGCCCTGTACGCATAGGCCTAGGTAGACATTTCTGCATTCACCATAACTGACGTAAATTAACCATCAACCCCCAAGATGGCTACCGTGTATGCAAAGGGTCTATTTCATGGTGCTGCTCAGCACAAGAAACACTTGGTATGCAAAAAAAAACCAGATTATGCGAAGTACAGGGTAAGTAAACAAAAAAGGCAACACAAATGGCAGGACAATTTGTTAATGAATTTCTGCATGTAGCACATTCAAAATCTAGGATATTAAAGCCCAATTGATAAGCTCTCTTGAAGTACAAGAATCATTCAAATCACTCATGTACTCTTCAAGTTACGGGATTTTAAACACAACCACCGTTTTAAAATTCTGTCCACGGATCACAGAAAAGGTAAGTGTTCTTTCAGCAAAACAAAAACAATTCACATACTATGTGATTTTTTTTTCGTTGATTTTTGTTTTGTTTTGCTGAAAGAACACTTTTCAAGTTTACAATTCCGTAACTTGAAAAGTACATGAGTGATTTGAATGAATCTTGTACTTAAAGAAAGCTTATTAATTAGGCTTTCATATCCTAACTTTTGAAAGTGCTACATGCAGAACATCGTTAAATAATTTGTCCTGCAATTTGGGTTTCCTTTTTTTGACTCGCCCTGTATATTGCTTACAACTGATATTCCTTCATCATATAAGAAGAAATTATAAATTTGCGTAGAAACGTTTTCGGCTCTGCTGGTCCAGAGCAATAATGGTTATGCGCCCATATTGAGCCGGACTAGCTACCCAAGTCAGCAACTTCAAATCTCCCGAAGCCGAACGCTGACGACGTTCCACAAATTCTGTAGAGTCATCCACATGTTTAACCGGGGTGTACCCGATGTTCCCCAATACCGATGTTCCCCGAAATCCTTAGGATTAAGGTTAGGGTAAGGGTTAGGGTTACGGTAAGGATTTCGGGGAACATCGGCATTGGGGAACATGTATTGGGGAACAGGCACCCGTTTAACCACTACAGTCTGGCTGAGCGTAAGCTTACTAAACATTTTAATAAGCCCTCTTTCCACCCCCTCAACTCAATTCCACGTTGATGAAGTGTACTCACCAACTTCAAGGTCGTCCTCCATAGTCGGGCTAGAGGTGTGCCTGTACGTCAAAACCATCGCTGGAAGAAGTGTCATGCAACACCTACTCTCTTCGTATAGATGTATAGGGTCTGGCTCATTCAGGCTGGATCATCTCACGGGTCATCCATCTGCACCAAAGACAGGCAAAGGGGATCTTTAAATTTCATCGAATTTTTTTATATTAAAAAAATCCGAGGATTTTATTACTTGCGAAGATCGATAGCTTTATCTTAGAGACCCTCCGCGTGCAGTTATTACTGTTCGCCGGGAAAGTTCCGCTTTCGCTGCCAGTTTGTCAATAGAATGTTAAAAAAAAATTGAAAGACTGCAGGAAGGGCTGGTAATTGACATGTACATTGGATAATGATTGATATCACCAACGTGCCGTATACGGCAATGCTGACATGTGTGTGATTGTGACGTCATGGCATCCATTGATTAATGGGGATAGCAGCAGGGAAGCTATTAAAAAATGCCAGCGGTTTATCAGTAAGATAAACACACTTCACTGCAATGGCATTATTGACGCATAATTGTTGAGTGAAAAAAATATGCACATATTACACACACACAAATTATATCAGCTACGGTGGAACTAGTTTTCATTTCCGTGATTATCATACAAGAAATAAGCCAAGCTCTCAGACCAAAAGATTCTCTGACTATAAGCGAGTTCGGTGTTCCAACTGCGCATGTGCACATCAAGATTTGCCGATTTTTCTTTCGGGATGAAAATTGCATCGTATGCGTGCAAAAGCATAGCGGGGTACCAGCAAAATTGAAGAGATCATCGTGTTCTGAAGTATAACATTTTGCCAAAAACCTATGGACAGCGAAGAGTTTTTAGGCGTCTTGTGTGTCAAAACTTTTGTGCGAACGAAAGTTCCATCTCTTTTCGATTGCACGAAAAATTGCACAGAATGCAGATTTGGTTACCACGTCCCCCATAGCCTTGTGTGCATTTATCTGTCGCGGTTATCCCGGAAAAAAAATGGTTGAATCTTGCTGTGCACCAGACTATTTTGGAATACCGAACTGGCATTCTGACGAGTCTTTGCACCACTTTCAGGTGCCCCTTGAAGGCAGGGTCTTGCCCCTTTCCGAAAGTGCATGTCCGAAGTTTCCCGAATGCGTTTTCGTTTCGTTGATATGTTTGCGTTAGCTCGGGTATTTCCGCGTGTAAAATGGTTTTATTAACCAACAAAATACTACAGCAGATAGGTGATGGGATTGTGCTGTTGATGATACAGGCATGGCATTTGGCACACAGTTAGAGTATGTCATGAGAGAGATATTTAGTTATAGGACCATCGTATATTTGTCCTTTGAAAAAATATATAGGTAGAATAACAAGCAATGGCAGCCATTTAGAAAAATTTGAAAATTGGTGGTTATTCTACATATATTTTTATCAAAGGACAAATATGCGATGGCCATATAGCCAAGTATCTTCTTAAGACATACTCTGACTGTGTGCCAAATGCCATGCTTGTATCATCAAAGGCACAATTCCCCCAAATGTCTCCCCTATCTGCCCCACTAAAATGCCTGCAGACGTGCTTGTTATCATTCCTGAAAAACTGAGTTCATCAAATCACGGCTTGCATGCATGTACGAAATTCAATGGCATGTGTAATGCCTAGTGTCTGCATTTATTGGTCATTAGGTCTCGTGCCGTCGGGTATGCTCTGGGATGAGGGCAAGGCTTTGCTGCCTCATGTTCTATTTTTGAATGTGACGGCTACCTAACCTTTTATCTATTTATATCGACCAGTTAAAAGAAGTCAAGCAACCAGACTATAATGAAATAAGGCTGAATTCGCTCTTTTCACGCTCCGCCATTGGGCATGCACATCCATCACTGAACCGGCTATATTTATTGTGTAAAGTTGCCTGATCGAGGCTCTGCATGCCCATGGCGGAAGTGTAAAAAGAGCGAAAATAAATTGAACCCGCACTCTTACTAGCGCCCTCAGCCAAAACAGAGCGAACAAAATATAACAAATGTTGTCCATAGTTTTCCCTCTTGAGAAGGCAATTTCACGTCTTTGTATTCTACACTGTAAAAAGTGACTCCACGTCATGCATGTGAACCGAACGAGTTGGTTAGCCGACAGTCACCCCCATGTGCTTCAAGTTCACCATGTGATACATCTGGTAGCCCAGGTTGGACGACTTCTTCATTGCATTACGACGTATGAGAGTCCACCTGGGCTACTTAACTGGCAACTTCCTAACACATCATGCAGTTGAGCTTCACTGTTGTGTTGTTGCAAATATAACCTCAACAGCCTCAGTTTCCCTATCAGCGAGTGTATGTGTCCTTACCTGGGCGTTTAAGAAAATCCATACTCCACGATAGATGACATTATCCACTGGAAATAAACTCGATAGTTGCTACACGATGTATGCCGTTCATTTTCATCCATTAACTGAGTTCGTACAGTGTGCGGAGCGGACGCGTACCCAGCCTATCCGTGCTGCGTGCTGCGTGCACGCGAACGTAATACTCGCGCGCGATTTGCAAAAGCCATGGCGCACATACTTATTACCTGTACGGCTTTTGGATCGGAGACATGCTTTTCACTGCCGCATGTTTCTATTTGCACAACCAAACTTATTGCTTCATAAAAGTATCGACAACGTGCACGCACCGTACCGGCGGCAATTTGAATTACGCTGCTGAAACGTTTCACCATAGAGCAGGCCTACTGGTTTTGATGCTTCAAATAGATACACATAAAACAGAAAAATAACGTGCACAGTTTTGCAAATTGACCGCTGAAATATTCAGTTTTACATCGTTATATAAACATTTTGAATGCCACAACATAACGCTGATTTCCTGAGTTTATTTTCCTGGATAATGCCGTCCATTGCGGTGTTTGAAATTTCTTAATCCACCGTTCCCGTAGATAAGACACATAGAATACATGGAGGTGAAAACGAAAACGAAACGTAAAACAAGAGTGAAATACGTTATGTTTCTTGAGTCGTATACACAGAGGTCCTGAGTCCGGACGTCAGTGGTAATGCAATGAAGACGGCGTCCAAACCCGCCAGGATAATCCCTATTAACGAAGGCCACCAGGCGATGCATTATTATCAAGAAATAAATGGAGCGCCACGAAAGAATACTTTAATTACTAGCTATCATTTGAGCAGTCTTTAATTCAAGCTATTACTCTTCTAAATTCCAAGAGTGAAAATTCACTCCATTCGAGTGAAGATCCAATCCCACAGTCGGGAAGTAGGGATCAGACGTTTTGAGAAATTTCTTCAATCGTAAAGATCGAGGTTTCACTGAGCTTCGACTGAAGTGGTACTTTTAGACTATTTCAATCGAAAATGAGATTTTCACTGTAAAACGTCTAGTCCCTAATTTCACTTCTGAATTTAGAGAGTATCAAGCTATTACTTTAACGTAATATTTTAACGTTTCCGTCCCTTGATTCGAGTTCCATCAAAACACTTAGCCTACACTATGTAATAACGGCTTAGTACATTTGCGTTGAGTACATAATAAGTTTCCATTCACAAGAAACTCGGGCATTTTTACATCTATTTTGGAAGGTGGACACGACCCAGCATGCGTGGAAGAGTAGGTAATATTGCTGGAGCGCATGTCACACGGACGACTGGAGCGCTCATAATAATGGATGTTTTTTTTGATTGCACAGCGTGAAATATTGAAGGCACTGCCTTCATTATGAACGTTTCGTATCACTTGGCGTAATATTAAAGTTCCATCCAGCAAACAGAGGAAATGAAGCGCACGTTATTGGCCTGCATCATGCAAAGACAAATAATACCAAAATGGCATAATGTAGCGGCTGGTTATTGGCGCGTTACACAGATTCGCCATATTATTTTGATCGTACCGTACTTGCAAAACAAAGACTGCCCAAGGTCATGTTATTACGTATACACTTTAAAAAAGTGCTGGGGCGGATTTGACCCGAACTCCATAGGCCCTACGGGGCGCTTTTTCTGGGTCACAATGACACTTTTTCCGGGTCAAAATGACACTTTCCGGGTCAGAATGACACATCTTTCACTCATTTTCTGGTCATTTTGATGACGGGAAAAGTGTCATTTTGACCCGAAAGCGTCAGGATCCCCAAAGGGTCCGGTATTTGGGTCAAATCTGACTCGGACTCAGAAAAGCTTCATGCAGGTAGCCGAATCGTGCCAGTGCAGCCTCACTTCCACCCACCGTAAAACGCCCGTCAGATAAAGATGTTCTCGAATCACATGTTTTGAAAACTTATAGGCTGGGAAGTACAGTTCAAATCCAGCTGTAAACAAAAGCGGCTAAGCCTATACGGCATTTCACCAAAGCCCATCGCATCACGCATAGCGCGAAGATCGTAATGTAGGCCATAGTTTACGCAGACGATTCTGTGAATTTGTATCCCAGTTGTGGGCTAATCTGAATAATACGGTACCCGCCAGCCGAGG
>JASAOE010000800.1:0-38067 GCA_029964075.1 Patiria pectinifera | reverse complement strand
ATTCGACCTAACCTAGCAGCTATTTGGCGTAGTATATTGCAGCCAAGTATTACTGGGCAATGTCCATGACGAGCAGGAGGGGGTGGAGCTTCCCTGTCCCTGGATACCAAGAAACATGCATTAATCTTATGTCCGAATGCTTCAAGACAGACCTCAAGGTATCCCTGAACAGGAATCTCCAAATCATTCGCACCCACAAGCCTCACAAGTGTCCCGATTGGCTCTAATTTGCTGGTGGTGTTTGCAATATGGTCTCGAAAAAATTCAAAGGACAGAAGCGAAGCCTCAGCCCCCCTGTCCAAGAGACACTTTGCTGGAATGCCATTTATTTTGATGTTACCCGTGGGGGATCTGGCCAAAAGCTTACGGCGAACCTCAGCAGCACTGAGATTAACACTACCAATATCAACATCATCATTGCTTTCCTTACACACATGATTATCAGGGACACCTGCAAGACAAGTGGGCACTACGATGGGTCCATCCCCCACTACACTGCCCTCTGCAATGGAGGGTGGGCGTTTCCCGAATTTGTCGGCTCAGCGGGGGCAGTTTGATTTCTTCCGGCCTCCTCTCTTTTTTTCTTATAGCACGTTTCCACTGCGTGCCCTGTTTTCTGACAATAAGTGCACTTCAGCGCATTATGACCTCTGTAGTTACTGAGATCCCGCTGCCCCGCAAGTAGGCTTTCAATGTCAGTTGCTACTGTCGACAATTTCTCACTCACTTGTGACTGTTGTGCGACTAGTTTTTTTGCATAGACTCTGCTAGCTGTTTTTGGCCGTCTATTAATTCACTGAACCTGTCCTTTGGCACCGGCGTGGCCCCACAAGCGGCAGCCCTACCAAGTTCAGGGTCGCGTTCTCCCAAATTCTTTTGTTCGCGCTCTGGAAACAACTCTATTGCAAGTTCGCGCAGCTCAAAGAAAGTAATAGCCGGTTGACTATATATGGCTTTACGCAGCTCGCGTTTCACCGAAATATCACTAACCCCATTCACAAACTGCTCTATGAGGGTTTTCTCACGCAGCCGTTTAAGCGCGTCTTTTTCTCTCTGATCATGTGCAGCAGCCTCCATATTATCATGCAAACGAATCAAGGCTCGCCCGAATTCACCCAGACCCTCTTCTGGCAATTGAGACCGTACATATAGGGTCCTGGTTAATGACTGTACCGTTTCAAATGGTCCGAACCGTTTCGTGAGAAAGGTCGCAAGCTTTGGGAAAGTGTCTCTATTCTCTATTGGGGTACAAAGTACCTCATCTTTAGCAGTGCCCCCTATGTAATCAAGGGCAGTGCTGAGTCTCTCTGCATCAGTCAACCCAGATTGTCTGATATAAGTCTCGAAATCTGAAAGCCACTCCTAAATGGTCGGGTCCCCTGACTCACGGGGTTGGCCATTAAATTTTGACAATTTGATGTTGGCCACACGTTGATATCTTAAGTTTTGAAATGCGCCCGCCAAAGTTTCTGCCAACGCCTGGTTTGACTCGCGTATGGCATCAGCCACAAGTAAATGTGAATTGTCTATGATAAGCAATAAGCAATCACAGGAATGGCAGAATACACATGTAAATGCATACACTTATCTATGGAAAGACCAGCATACAATGTGACAAAAATAGTATGGCTGAGTCGCGAAGCACAACGATCACAACGATCTACTCATTTAAGATTAACCAGGATTCGTAATCCTTTTTGCTTCCTAAATCAATTAAAGCAACAATACTAAAGAACGATGAACTACTAATCCCAACAAACAAGAGTGGGAGTCAACATGGAATTATAGCTCACTATAAATCTCATTAAATTTTCAGAGATGACATGTACATATTTAGAAAAACATCCCAATAGTTGTACTCATTTTTAACCAACACTTGGCTTGTTTATAGAAGTACATTCCGATACTGGGGGTCTCTTCGGTCCAACTACAGGTAGTTTGTTGACGATATTCCCAGCATCCTGTCTACGACGCCATTTTTACTGTGGTGATCTACCCTACTATAATTCTAGGGCTGGGGTCCGTCCTTGATTAAACACGGATGAAAGCTGGATACCAATCAATCACTTCTCGATCACTACGGTTTATTACCAATCGGATGCTTAGTCATATTATGGAGGTAGGAATAGGATATCCCCAAAACAAAACCCCCAGGGTCAGTCAGTCCCAAATATTAGGATGTCTCAATGCATGTACGTGTACATGGAGTGGTGTACATTTTCCTGGAACTTTAGTCCCCCGAAATTATATCATTCTGTCTCATTTCAGGAAGCCGGGTTGTCATTCCTGAGTTCCTGACATTAGCGTCCAGCATTCTCCTACATGTGTCCGAATTTCTCATTGATCGCCCCCCACGAGCTCTCCGCAAAATTATTTCTCATTGAGGGAAAGTCCCTCCGCACGCAATCGCGGTGCCATAGAGAGAAAAAAGCTCTCACTTTGAACACACCATACACAATGGCGGTATCCTATTAAATCGGGACTCCCACAGTATCATACCGTGTTTATTTCGGTTAACAAACACATTGCTATTGTGTAAAAGGGTTGATAATCATTTACACGGTTTTTAAAAGAAAATAAGGCTAACAAAAAAGGGGGAGGGCTAAAGAAGTTATTTGGATGGTTGCTTAATCCCACTTGGATCGTTTGGGTTTAATTTTGGTGACCACAAATTCAGCCGGTATTGCAGAACAATGGGTTCGATCTCCAGGGGAAAGATCGATATAGTAGGGGCGAATGTGGGGAAATGATTATTTGGGGTGCATGTTGTGCTAAACTATTGTTAATTCCCGTGCGCTAATACATGTAATAGGTCGTGCACCTGGGGCCCACTGGCAGGGGTCATGGGTCAAAGAGCGAGACGCGCTGACAAGTTGTTACGAATGCATACATTGGTGGGGGACCGGGTGTGGAAAAATGCGGGGGAGAAGATTGGGGAGTGTGAGTTGTGTTTTTGTCGGTGGTTGATGGAATAAAATGAGGAGCAGTTCCCTCCAAGTTAAGAAAGATTTTAGCTGACTGGAGAACCCCTTTCCTAGATTCTTCCTTTACCGGAGACTCATTGCCTGTGGGCAGGGCGAAATATTAATTATATTACCGCTACATTAAGACAATAGATTGAGAATAAAATCCAAAATAAATCTTACATTCATATCAATAAACGAAAAACAAAAAAAAGTAAACGGTACAGACAGTAAAATTAGTACACTTATAGCAGCTGTCCTATACAAATATGCAGGATTTAGGCAGTGAACAAAAGCAACATATCATAATAACATCAAAGGTATGCCTCTGAAAGCTTTATTTTATACCGATATTTTGCTAACATGATAAAACAAGTCTTCAAACTCCTTAAAAACGTTACGTGCTCGGAGGAAGATTTATGGCTTGCCTCACTCCGTTAACCTCAACAGAAATTATTCCCGATTTTTTTTTTCATTTTTGTCTGGCCTTTTTGTTTCAGTCAACAGGGCAGTGGAGACTGCTGTCCTCGCTAACCCTCAGGAGCTAAGAACCGTGCCGTCTACCGGCAACCAACAACCAGCAGCCAATGTAAAAGTCATGAAAACACTTCTTAAAATTGTCAAAATAATATCACATGTTCGATTTTACTGAAATTTAAATATTTAGTGATTCCCATCCTGGATGTTAAGTTCATGTGGTTGAATAGTCGAAAGACGTTTCATCAACACTTTCTCCATGCTTGTGATAGCCAATTGAATCTTTGCCCTGTAAACCATATCAGAAATGGAATGGTTAAGCAAGTTGAAGTGTTGACAAATAGGGGTGTCAATAATTATTATTTTTTTCAATTGCGATTTTTCTAATAATTGCATGAAAACATTTTTTCTACGTGCTGCATTTGTTTCAGGTGGTCCATACGTACGCAGACCGCATCACAAACACACCCCCATTGGAAGCCCTGCCCATCCGCATAGTACCTCCCACCCAATACGCAGACATCGACAACCTCCAGATATCATCTCCTGTTGAGACCCCGCCTCTTTTCAGAGACGACGCTACCAGCCTGTGGGAGGAGGGGCAGAGTGTGGACGGTATGGATGAAGAGGGCAGGATGGAATGGGCTCCGCCGCGCCCCCTCCGGGGTAACCCAATCCTTCCTCCGGTACGGGATTGGCAGATGTAGGTATATGTAACAATTGCATTAATTAAAGGGTGCGCTCTAATTGCCAAAAAGTGCGATTTCAAGATCACCAAGCGAGCAGCCCAATAAACATGATTTTCAGACTTGTTTAATGATCTGTGAACTGATAAATACATTGTTTACATTTAGTTTTTTATGCGTAATCTGTAGATACATTTTTCTTCTTCAAATAACGTTCACTGTCTTTCATTTAGTAGGCTTATTTTACAATGTTTGTCTGTACATGTATAGTTATTTTGTTTTACATGAAGAATGAAACGTAGTGGTTTCTTCTACGTTAGTGTTGCATTTGGTTTTAGTTGAAGGACAACATACTTGGAAGTAAAGTCGAAAAGCTGTTTACGAATAATATTGACTAAAACGTTTTTAAAGTTATTTGTAATTTTATTCTGAATTTAAAGTTTACGGTCGGTAATTTATTTTATTTTGAAAATATCACAGACGTTTTAGAGGCGTTCTGTCAATATTCAATAAACGTTCCAGTCTCACCTATACAAAATGTAATGAATCCATGACGTAAATTGACGATTCCATCTTAGCTTAGAAACTTTACCGTGAATAATGCCACAATTTGCTCAATGTATTAATCTAAAGTATAAACAGTTATGAGCTAGTATTATTGTAGAGAGATGATTGTTTGTTGTTGTTATAACATACAACCTCACCAGTGTTGGTGGAATATCGGTGTACTTGCGCCAGTGCAGACCATGTAAGTAGCTTTTAGGATCCGAGTGGCGCCAACTAACGATGGGTGCGGCATTTAAAGCCACATAACCATAAACTTTAAAAGACTATGAAGGAAAAACATGCATGCACCTGAGACTAGGCTGAACCTGAACAAAATACGTTCTGTTTAATGAACGAAGAGTTATGTGCCCAAGTTGTTAAGAGAAGTATAAACAAGTCTTTTTATTACAAAGTTGGACGTGAGTTACGTCTCAATAGGCAATAGTTTCACCCAACGAGGGCGCCTCTGTAATCACGCCATCTTCTTGGTACAAATACAAGCAAAATGTCGTTCATGGATGCAGTTTAGCTACTTAACTAACATCGAACATTTTAACATTGTAAACATGTAAGTTTCAAATAGTAGCAGCAGGCAAGCATGCGTCAATAACTTTGGAAACGCGTCTGTTTATACCTACAAAATGGCATCGTTACAGCGCCCTCAATTGTTTAAGAATACGGCTCATTTTGGACTAAGATGTACGTTTAATAATCTCTACCATGCACGTTTTGGTTTATAAAGAAAGCTTGCTGCAGCTATTAAACGGTGATGATTTCCTCACACTGAATTTGTCATGTTTCGAACCTTCGAACATTATTTCAACTTGTTTCCATTATCCGTTGTGTCTAAAAAAATGTATGTGGCAAAATTATTCATCATCTAGCCCTGTTGAACTTTATTTAGGATTTGTTGGGTGTTATTTCACAATTCAAATCGCCTTATTCGCCTTTAAAATTCAAATAATTGGCAAACAACATTGTGGTTATCGACCCTGTATTGTTTTGGGTTCAAGGAAAACACTCGGTCTATAGAGGCTCTCAATAAAATATGATTTAGCTATTGTTTGAAAAATAATCGACTCTTAAAAATATGCTATAAAAATTGTCTACATGCAAAACGTTCTTTGACCTGTATAATAGCTTGGAAGAACTTCCCCTTTGAATATCTTGCTAAGCGTACATGTGAAATGACAGATCAATGTTTCTATACTTAAAGGGTTGGCATGGTAAATTGGGCTTACCTTGTTTATTATTGTATGATGTGAAAGCGTTTGAAATGTCAAAAGTTAACTATTCTGCAATTTCAGACAGTTTCCTTCGATGTAATACATATATCAACAAGTAAAATTAAAAGTGGGTCAAAGATTTATACACGTTTTATTGTTGTGATCTTACTATTTTTGTGTGTGTAGGAATTGACAAATCAATGCTTCTGTAAGGGCTGGGATGGGTGTGTATCCTGAAGATCCAAGGTAGTCAATGTGAATAAAGCAGTCAATTAACTCAGGTGGTGCAGCTTCTTTGTCCTATTTTTTTCTCTTCTTAATTAATGAAGTTGATTCCAAATTCATCACAAATAATCCCTCACAAAAATCTTAATGAAGATCCGGAGAGTGAGCAGAGTCCCTAGCCAAATATTATATGGTAAATCCCCGGACACTGTCGCCACTGTTATGCGCTCTCTCCTTGCATATTAATGTGAACCGGGCACAGCGATCTTCAACGTACCCGTCGTCACGCAACGTCAAGGCAGCACCGAAGAGGGCAGAGAGTTCTAACGCTTCCAGTTTGCGACTGGTGGCGACTATGCGTAGAAACACGACAGTTTTTCCCATGCCTGAAGGAGTACTGCCAACCAGCCCATCAGACGGACTGGAAATGACATCGATCGCGTTGGCCCTGTTACGTCATTTCCTAGAACGTTAGTTCGGCGGAGACCGCCCTGGTGTTTTCAGCGAGTCTGACAACGGGCCGAGGATCGCTTTATTGGCAAGCTTCAAATGTTTCAACGCCCTCAGCGGTTTTTCAACGGCTCTTATGGGTGCTACCCTAGAATCACCTGCGTTCTCCAGTGTTGCTACTCCACGAATTTCACGCGAGTCATCGACCGCGAATCAACCTTCGCCGGTAGCCCCCCCCCCCCCCTCCATGCCCTGCAAGGGCTGACCTCCTGTGACGTAGCCTGCAGCACACAAACCGCCCTTGTTTATCAAATGTTGCGCTGACGGCATGCGGTGTCATGATAAGTTACCCATAATGCCATCCTTTACAAGATTTTGTGAAGCGGCATCAGCACTTCCCAGCACCCTGTTTGCCGGGGGGAGCAAGCAAAGAGTCAACCAAGTCTCGCTCGTACCCCGCCCTGCAAACAGGACGCTGGGATACTCTGATGAATTTACACTCTGATTGGTTGGATTTTGCTTGACCTGTGACCTATACGTGTCATCACGGTCATGACTCTGCAAGCTTTGAAATGGCCTTAAGGACTGATTCATTACTCCTTTATTCCAGTTTAGAGATATATTTTTTTGAAAAGCGTAATAATGTAGAAAATTCTGTAAAATGTATCTGTGTTGTAAATTTACAATTCCCGTCACTTGCTCAGGCTCCGTTTCAAATCACGAACGGTCGGATTGCATTATGCGACGCTCAAATTGTTTTCCACATGATGTGCAATGAAACAGCAATCTCATCTGGTATGGAATGCGCGCATTTCTACGAGAGGTTTCGGATAGCATTTTCGTGCATGGGCTAAGACAGCTGCAGCCAGATGCTGTATACATAGGTCATATGCCACTTCCTTCACAGGATTCTGCGAAGTTCCTCAGAGTATCCCAGCGTCCTGATTGCAGGGCGGGGGTACGAGCGAACAAACAAGTTTACTTAACAGACCCGGATGTTGAGCATGCGCAAATACGGGAAGCGTTGTGTATTATTTTAGGGTATGCAAACATCTTTAATTTTGTGTCTCATTTGGGGCGCCCCATCGGTAAAATATAGATAAGCCTAGGCCAATACAGGATTAGGCGTTGTTTTGTTTCCTCGTTTCGTTTCACTATTTCGGTTGAGTCTGCACAGATTGTTTACTTGGTTTTTCAAATGTCATTATCTTAAGACAACTTGGATTACAAAAGTACAGCAATATGTTACAGTTGTCTGTTGGTACACCCCCCCCCCCCGAAGTAAATAATTCATAACAGCTGAAGATTGTCCATTCAAAGTTGCTTTAAAAAAAAGTCGAAGCGTATAATAATGGCAGAAAAATATAGTCGAAATTGCACAAACGAGACAAGAGGAGTCAATGATATCTGTATTCAACGCCGGCACCCCATGAATAGCGCTCTCCTAACGTGATCTTCATAATTTCTGTCAATACCTAGTATCGATTGCAGGCTGGAATGCACATATATAATGCCGATGAAAATTATATTTTGCCTATTTTGTTTAACTATTTTACTGGAGCTTCAATTTTCAATTGATTAGCCTTCACTAAAGGGAAATGTTGATAGAGAGAAAACGAGCTGATGTGTGTTTTTGGATTCTGAACCTTTTCCCACCAAATACATCACCTTGTTTGGATTTTTAAAGGCGTCAGCACTCACCAAGTCATGTTTGTGATTCCCCATTCATTGATCTTAACGAGTCAGTTTCCACCTCCGGCTCCTTTAAGCAGCAGTTCAGGCGTCCCGTTTAACTCTTATTCACACCATACTAGTTCTTCATTGTTGAAGGGCCAATGAAATTATGACTGTGAATGCAAACTGTAAAAATGCATCTTTGTTTCCCATTGAAGTTAGTTTCAATCTTTCTATTTTCCAGCATGTTTGGGTCTTGTTGATTTTTTGTTTGTTGGGGTGTTGGGGTGTTTGTTTGTTTGTTTGTTGGGGGGGGGGTGTTGGGGTGTTTGTTTGTTTGTTTGTTTGTTTGTTAGCTTATGCGAAATTTCGCATTTGTGAGCAGAACTGTGATGTCATTCAAGTCTTAATTTGGGCAACACCTTGTTTCTCAAGGTACGTGATAACATGCCGCCACGAGAGGGCTTTATCAAGACCAACCGAAAGCATCCACGAAGGGTCAGTAACCAAGTTTTGGGAATCTTTCAAAATCTCTCCCACCCCCCCCCCCAAAAAAAAACCCAAACAAACAAACAAACAAATTGGGAAAGATCGTGCGTATACGCTACTTTTGCAGGCATTTATGGTTCATTTTTAGTCCCTCGCGTACTACATGCCACAAAACAGCTGCCATGACATTGCACAAAAATCTTGCTGCATGTTGTATACAACTGGAAGACATTGAATAGTTTGCTTCGGAACTAGTAGGAAAAGCTTTGAACGCGCGGTGTACATATTAGGCAAAACAGGTGCGCGCGCATTGCACAACCGCCTTAAGATTCCCAAAACGTTGTTACTGGCGTTTCCTGGGTGATACCAAGATACTAGAGAGGGGAAGATAGGACAGTCCGCTAAAAAAGTGAAACAGGAAATACTTGTCGAAGGTCACGATGGGAAAGGGCACCTCGCACGGCAGGTAGGTAAAAACCAGATGTTCCCCATGCACTCATCGTGAACACTTAGTTATGCAAGGCCGCTAAACTATTTGGGGGGGGGGGGCCGAGGGGAAATTTTGCAGTTATAATACATCTTAAAGCAGATTATTCTCTGTTTAATAGCACCATCACTGTGCTTCATGAGAAAATTCCTAAAAGTGCCTTTTGTAGGTGTTATGTTAATGAGCTTTTGTACAGGTTCAGAGATAGGGTGGTAATGTGAACAATTTGTGCACTTTGCATCTGTTTATTACTTTAGTGTTTATGGCTCAACAGGATTCTCTTCCAAGTAAATAATACATTTGTTAATTAATTGTTGAAATAAATTAATTTAATTAATAAAATTAATTAATTATAAATTATTAATGCATTTGTATGTTTTTAAAGAATTAAAAATTATAGCATTAAAAATAAATGAATTATTATTATATCCTTATATTAATTAATTGTAAAATGAATTGATTAATTTAATTAATAGAACTGTTAATGCATTTATTAACATTTTTCATACATTTTTTAACCCTCGAAGCAGGTTTTCAAAAAATTCACGTTGGAACCACGTGCATAATTTTATCACCTCATGTGTTTATATGTCAATAATCCTGGCATGCCTGTACATGCACAAGATATAGGTCATTCACATGGCCAGACATTTGTTTACAACCTGTCTGAGCTCTGGGCGGCACGAGGGGTTGACACAAAGGGATCGGCGGCACTAAGGGCTGGCCACTAAGATCTCCAATTACTGCAGAAAGGCACTGGGCGCCATCTTGGCTTCTGTCTTTCAACACTCCTTACTCTAAAGTGGCTAGGGTCTGGCCAATGGGAGTCTACAGGCTTGTGAAGTATAGTAGGGGTGAGGATTACATGGAAGCTTGGACTACTGAAAAAAAAAAACATTATGCCCATAATTAATTTGGGAAATGTGGACTATATAATTACCGTCTTGCTGCTCGGAGGGTGTACAGGGCTTGTAATACTGAATACGGGTAAGACTGATTTATTCAAATTTAATAATCCCCCCCAAGATATCGGCCATCGAGTGACAACAACAATATGAAATTATGTGCATGCACAACACAACTTAATATGAAAAAAACCTAAGAAATGCTATGACTATATGTTACAGGGTTTTGATATTATGACTAAATAATTATTCATACGCACCAATGGTAATTCTGCATTGTGTACACTACATATATAGGGAAATTGAGTTTTCATGACGTGTCGGAAATGTCATGTTTTCGGTATAAAAAGACGCGCAAGACTCGAGGCTAAAAAGTCAGAAAAGCTCGGGTTTGGAAAAAATTGCAAGGGTAACACGAATAAAGTTGAGGGCGGGGAAAAAAATCGCCCCCTCCCCGGCCCTTTTAGGGTTAAATGCGAATTTGTTTTTTCAGAGCAAAATAACTGGAAGCTGGTCTCCACTTTGAATAACTTCAGGGAAAAATGTAGATTTTTTAAGCAATCGCCGCTAGGGTCCTTATTGGTTGCTAGCTTGAGTAACTCCAGCTCCAATTCTCATCAGGAATTCGAACTGCGTTGTAGATACTAGATTCTAAGGGTATCTAAAAAATAAAACAAATAAAACAAATGGGATTCTCTGTATCTCAAAAATTGTCCTTTTCCCCTCTAATATCTCAATCCAAATTCCATTCAACATAACTCATACTATGCAGCAGTTATTCACGAAGCTAATGATTGACTTCAAACAGAACAAAAGCGACTAAAATATGAAAATTAATATTGATTTCAGTGGCTTCTCCAGAAAAACCGTCAAGTACCACGGCTGCCGTGCATGTTGTGTCTGCATGCGATGACGTTGGGTTACGTGATGACAATCAAAAATGTGCACGATGTATGTGGGTACCATACCGCTTTCAGGCGCTCACGTGGCTTCAATTTTCGTCTGGTGCGATGTCGTGGAAAGCAAGACAGCTACTGTTTCATGCAAACCAGACGTGCTTTCCACCACATGAAACAGTCGTTGTTGTACTTTCCACGACATCGTACCAGACCTTTTTTTTTTTTTACAAAATTGGAATTGTTTGTGGCACGACACAATTACTAGGCTCGTGCAAGGCGGGCTGCGATTTTTTTTTATACGGTCGGTGGTGGTTTTGCCGTGTATTGGAGTACAAACATTGAACGTGAACACCATTATAAGCAGAAATGCTACGTCTTGAAGTGACTGGTGTTAAGGAGCATTGATATTTGTTTTCTGTGGCAGAAACATTTACATTGTATCTCTTTGCCCTGACAATGCACTCTGGATGGCATTTGGAAATATAAAGAGCTCCCATGTTTGCTCTCCGGAAATTAACACCCGCTTACACTTTCAGTTCTGGCAAAAATGGTAAAACTTTCGGTTTTCATAACCTATGAAGCTAATGGTATACACACTGAACACTAGATAGGCAATAATTATTCTGAACACTTCATATCTACACAGATGCACGTGACCCTGCTTGACTTGGTCAACATTTTACGTGATAACAACATAACCTACGATGTACACCTGTTGTTTATGTTTTAAGAAGCCTTCAACTAGCTTAAAATCAATATAACTCTCTCATGAAGTCTCTTAATAAATATTTCGGCTTCGCTTCTTTACCTCACTGCGACGCGTTGGAGTTTCTTTACTGAATTGGAGACTATTGAAGATACCTGACTCTCTTCAGCAATGACTCAGTTACTATACGCGTTGACTTGGATCTGCGTGTTTGGTACTGCATGTCACCTTTCATATGGTAAGGCAAATAATGCCCACAATAATTGACTGACAAACAAATAAAGTTCGTTTCCATTTTTAACTCGTTTTGTTTCCTTTAAGTGTTATTCAAACTGTTATTCCGACAAACGCCGGTAATCTGGTCGTATTTTATGATTTTTTTTTCTTTTTGTAGAGGCGATTTTGACAACGGTGGAGGGAGAAGATGTGGAGCTGGAATGCAGAACACTTGACTTGGCAGCGATACCACCATGCAGCGGTGCAACTATCTCATTCGAATGGCTTATGAATAAATCGATCATTGTCTCAAGTGACAGGACCTTTGCGAATTATACGTATGTACTTAACAAGACAAGCGGGGCTTTAATGATCCCGCATGTTTCTGGGTCCTTGAATGGCACAACGTTCAACTGTCAATGGTTCCAAGGAGCAGGAAACGACGGCTCTGAAATATATCTAATCGTATTTAATGGTAAGTATTTTTTTTTATATTGTCACCGTTTGAAAAAGTTCAGAATCTGCGCACACAGCTGCAGTTTTGAATAAAACAATTCGTTTGAAGTTCGTCGATTGTTCAATTCCCGTTTCCGTATTCAGTTTTTCCCTAAAATATAAATATATATATATATATATATATATATATATATATATATATATATATATATATATATATATATATATATATATATATATATATATATATATATATATATATATATATATATATATATATATATATATATATATATATATATATATATATATATATATATATATATATATATATATATATATATATATATATATATATATATATATATATATATATATATATATATATATATATATATATATATATATATATATATATATATATATATATATATATATATATGTGTATATATATATATATATGTATATATATATATATATGTATATATGTATATGTATATATAGATATATATATAATGAGATAGTTGAATAGCAAACCATTTGTTCTCTGTTTTCATTAAAAAAAAAACCACAATGAAGATGTTTACATCCTAAGGTAAAAAAGTGCTGAAGAGAGGGAAGTATCATTATAGCGAGTACATGATTAATACTTTGAATGTTTGTCTGAAGGGTCCTTCATTATTCTGTAGTTTTGGGGAAGGAGGAGAGTGTGCATAAAAAAAGAGATTGGAAAATAGGTAACAGGCGCCCCTATCGTCAAATATGGTACTCCTGACCAACCCTCCCCGCTCTTTCGAATTTGCAGCTGCCGGCCGGTTGGTCTCTCCTATTATTTACAATTTAAACAAAGCGAACCCTGCCTTCAGAAGGAGTTACAATCCACACTTAAGGTGTTGTTGATGGCCGCGCCTCGTTCCTTTTATCGTTAAACTTGCAAAGTATAAAGACTCGTCACTATTATTTTACTTGATGTTCCTCTGTGCAGGAATAGGAATGACTGAAACGACTTCCGTGTTGAACGGGACACTAGGAGAGGGTATCGCCTTGGAATGTTTCGTCAAAAGTGTTCCATCCGGCTTTCCAGATATTAAGTTCAAGTGGTTGCTTGGCAACAAACCCCTGCACGATGCGTGCACAGATGACAATAGCGCCCTGACGGAGAAGTATGATTATCACTATGACAACTACGGTTGCAATTTGACGATTAACGACCTCGAGCTAACTGATGGGGGGCACTACATATGCGAAGCTCAATATTCAGCTACGACAGTGTGGAAAAATACATCCTTGATAGTTAATGGTAAGTTGAAGCAGTTTTATTTGAAAACGTCTTCCCGTTGTGTATTTGCTGTTGGTGTTTACGTTTACGCTTTCTAATCTATGCCGCCGCATTAGTCTTCCTAAACAAAAATCGATTGTCATTTAAAAAAAGGTCTTTGTATGACACAGAAATAGTTATCGAAGGAGGCGATAGTTGGATGTTTTATCAGTATGTCTTACACTCTGACCGGTATCAATGATTTTCAGCCAATGTAGCAAGAGAATAAGAGGTTTATACTCGAAGCATACACGCTGGAACGTCGAATAACCGCCGCTTGGTCTCAGAACGCAATAACTCAACATCAGTCGCAATCACTCAACATCACGTGTGTGCTAAACTATATGTTAGGCAGGCCTGGCCCATTTGCAACCTTTGTTAACAAACATGGATACCAGAAGACTCGATAGTTAAATTGACGTACCTATAATTTCAGGGTGTTGCTGAATAATTTATTTCTACTGAAGTTCTGTCATAACGGTTGCAGTTCTTGTTTGTCTTGTCCTAATACCAGTTGTAATGCTTTTCCCGCAGTGCCACCCAAAGATTTGTACATCATCAACGCCACTTCCGGCGAAATTTATAGCGGAGACGTGAACGTTGGACCGGGCACCGACCACAACTTCACCTGCCTGGCCACAGACACCAACCCCCCGGCAGAAATCACATGGACACTCGCTGGAAAGAACACAAGCGGAGAGACAAGGGTAGTTGGGACGAGATTGCATAACACAAGCAGCACGTTTACCTTGCCGTCGTTTCAGCCTGGTCAGGGGGAGAATCTAACGTGCACGGCAACTGGGGCAGGATGGAAGGTGGTCACGAATATTCGGTTGCTCGGCAACTATGAAAAAACAGGTAATTTTGTTGTATTTCTGTTAAATTTTTTGTGTTTTTGTCCGTGTTTTTTTTTTCTAGCTCTTTAAATAAACCTCTTAAACACAACAGCGGGCGACTACGAAAAGCTATTTCTTTGGTGGCATCGAACTAGTACAGTCTTCCGGTTACCACAAACGATTTGGCCAATTACGTAATACTTTATTTTGAATAAAACAAGCTCAAATTATTATTACACAGACCTTTTGATTTTCGCGGGTAAACCCTTGCAACATCAATTTCTCCCGTTTTGAAGACCGTATTTTCATGCCACTTTCGGAGTTTGTTTCCCTTATAATGATCCAAATATTATGTGCTAAAATTTGTTTTGATATGTTATATGTTATCATTAAAATCGGGGAAAAAATAGGTTTAGTTAGGGCCCTTGTTCGCAATATATATCAATTTTTTCAAGCCACATGAATATTAATGAGGTTCCTATACATAATGGTGTGCAGTAAACATTTCTACCATCGCCTCCTTCACGAGTTATTCATTAATAAATATCAACCTTTTTGGCTGGCTTCAACATTTTTTCATTGCGAGACCCAAGCGAGGTCACGCCGAGTCACGGTAATGAATTGATAATAACGCGCTACGTCACGGTTGCTATAGAAGCTAAAATCCGAGTCGAACGTAACCTTGGTGATAGTAGAACGTGTAACACAAGCGTTTGCAACAACAGATGAACATGGGCGTCGCCAGATTTTTCCAGAGGGGCGCAAAACATATTTTTTTGCCAAAAAATGCCTGTATTTCTCGACACATTTTCGATTTATTAGTTTTAGAGGGGGCAGGGACATTTTGCCCCCCTCCCCCACAACCCATTAAATTGACACCACTGTTACTTCGCGCTGATTTTTTTCCCCTCTTTGTTTGTGCTTTTCCAGGGAGGGCGGGGGCAAGTGCAGCCCCTTGCCACCCCCCTCGCGACGCCCATGCAGATGAAGCTGAAATTCGGAATGTACTTAGATGATATTAGTGTTCAAGTACTCGATAATTGAGATAAGTAAATAGTTTTGGGGACCCGTTTGAACAATTCTTTTAGGACTTTTAGGTAATCTTTACCAGTGATCAGTATTCATGTTTCTGCATCATTAAGGCAAAAAAAAAATACTCGGTCTCTGGTCAGACCAAAGTTCCGGAATTGATGCGGCGACGCGGCTTTTTAAAAAAAAAATTTTTTTTTTTTTTTTTTTCAAGCTTGGATTGTACAGACAGGGTGGGTACTATTTTGGTTTTTTTTAGGTGTCCTCATGTACATTGGTGTCCTCCATAATTTGCCTTGGTGCCCGCGATCATTTGCCTTGGTGCAATTTTCCATTCCTTGGTGCTCTTTGGTAAAAAAAAAAACATTGAGGAGGTGCGGCAATAGAGGGCGCTGTTGGAGCTACCGCGGAACATTTTGGAAAAAAAAAGTTTGACGTACATGATTAAAATCGACGCGCGCACTGACCAGAGACCGACTTATTTTTTTGTTTGGCCTGATAGTGATTTTTTTTCACTGACATTACGGTTAGCATTTTATTATGCATGTAATTTAACATTTAAATCATACTGACTGTATTTTGTCAACAACAGAACGCTCAAAAAGCGAAATCTGTTCACTGCTCTGTCTGTGGCGTTCAGTTACGTAATCTGATTCACTTTCCTTATCAACGCACAGTGCAGAGCCTAGGCAACCGGAAGACTGAGTACGGATGTTGCACGTGTTTGCATGAGCCTGGGGGACAATGTATTGTTGATCTATTTCTTAAAAAAAAAATACATTTATGATTTGAAAACTTTCAAAAAAGCAACTGCTATTATTTTGTTAGGAAAGATCCTACTTGTTGGTAAATTAATAGTATCAAGCATCCTGTGAAATCGTTGCGCCTGGTATGCTGTCAATTTCAAGAAACTATGAAACTATGTTATATTATAATAAAAGTATAACGTCGGGTCGGACAGAACAATCGCTGTGCGCCTTCCTTTCAACTATTACATACATTCCAAAGTAAAAAGCTATTTACCTCGTGCACATGCTCGGCTAGGCATGTACATGTGCGCCGAAATAATTTTTGAATATTTTATATGTAGTTTTCAATGCATTTTCAAATCTCTGATTTTCTGTATTTTTTTCTGAATGAATGCGTTTTAATCGTTTCGTTATTGGCTCCAAAATATTTCTATCAGGAAAAACCACACTGTCTATGAAAAACCTTTTTAAATTTTTTGTAAGATGAGACATACAGTTTTGAGAATGGTTGGATTTAAAAACAAATTCTTCAGGTTTCAGTCTGAATAGCATTGTGACTGTGTTGTCACCTGCAATATGGAAATAAGTTATCAGAAATAACTTCGATTTGAGTGTATATGTGATTTTCCTCGACATTTGAACTTGAATCTGATTGACATAATAAAGATGGAAAGGTGGAGGTTGAAACTACAGGGCCATCCCAAAACGACAATGGAGATTCCGGATCAACAATTAACACACCGAGTGAGTTTATGTTTTAACTTAATTTGCGCCTCATGCTCTACACACAACTGACGATATAAACGCGGGGAATAGAAGTACATTTCACAAAATGTTAGGGCTCTGATTGACGAATCAAATGAGCTCTTTAGGTGGAAAGTACCCGCCTGACCGGTGAGGTGCAGTAAAGGTAGATATTGCACAAAATGTTGGAATAGTTTTTGTAATATATCAAGCTTAGATGGTTAGTAATTTATATCTTCAGTACATCAATCAGTACATCAATCTAGTGATGTATGGTTCACTGCTGCTCATACTAACACATGTAGATAAACAGCATAACACGATGCCACTGGGATGAAGAGTCAATGAATTTGGCTAAATGGACACGTGAAGATGTTTAGGGTCATGTTTGTTTTGCTCAAGTACTTTTTTAGGAATTCTAGATTGCTCTTGTTTATTTTAATTCCCGTTTACAAACATTGTAGGCCTCATGTGCATTTGTAAATGTACATTTTTTCTTGCTTTCACTTTACACTCATATCGTGCATGCCACGTAGACGTGGACCCCATTTTTAGGAAGTGCGTCCGGATATCTGAAGCACAGAGATATTAACTTATATTATACTACAAAACAAATCGTTTTCAGTAAGCTTCCAGGAAAAAAAACACACCAGCTTAAGATAGTAATAATCATGGGATTACTTTGTTTGAATTTACTTATGAGATTTTGCCTCTGTGAATCACAATTATTAAAACAAACACATACTCTAATTGACCAATAACAACCGCTGCTATTGTGTGTCTTCTCACATATTTGTTGTGGCCTTTAACCCTCCGAGCAGCGAAGTGGTGATTTGATTCTCCACATTTTCCAAATATGCGCATAATTTTATTTTTCAATGGGCCGATAAGGCCAAGCTTCCATGTAATCCTCACCCCTACTATACACCACAAGCCTGTTGACTCCCATTGGCCAGACCCTACCCTCTCCGGAGAAAGGAGTGTTGAAAGACAGAAGCCAAGATGGCGCCCAATGCCTTTGTTCAGTAATGGGAGATCTTAGTGGCCAACCCCTAAGTGCCGCCGATCCCTTTGTGTCAACCCCTCGTGCCGCCAGGAGCCCAGACAGGTTGTAAACAATCCCTGGTCATGTGAATGACCTATATATTGTGCATGTACAGGCATGCCAGGGTTATTGACCTATAAACACATGTGGTGATACAAATTCTCCATGTGGGTCCACGGTGTGATTTTTTTATAAGCTGCTCGGAGGGTTAAAGCATCTTGTCCTACACAAATTACGACAAACTAAACTTACAGACTTTTCCAACACAAGTTGAATTTATAATTGACCCCAGATAATGGTGACAGTGAACAGGATGTCCTAGTGTTTTCGATTGTTCAATTCCTCTTTTTAGTCAATGAAAAGCTAAGTGATTTGACAAATATCAGCAATGTTTAACTTTCCTTAACATCGTGATGTGCATTTGGATTCTTGGTTTTGTATACATTAACCCTGCAGGCTGCGCAGGGGCTCACGCGCTAGTCCCTTTTTTTTTGTTTCTCAACTTTTTTTATGAAGCTATCGCCCAATTCCCTTGAAACTACATGTAATGCTAAAGTGAACCTTGTGCTTTGAGATGGTATGGTCGTTTTTTTTGTAGGAGTTCACTTGGGGCTCAGCCGCTTTTGGGCTAGTTGGGCCTCCAGACAAAGCCCATTCACTTGTGCACACACAAATTATCTGTGCTTTACATACCGCCGTCACAACAATGTCATCAATCGTCCTCTACTGCTGGCCCAGTGACAGCTGTCTAGAGCCGCAGAAAGGCTGTCTCGACTGTTTCATGCCCATCTTTTTTTTTTGGGGGGGGGGGGATCCAACATGTAATGGTCGATCCAACATGTAATGGTCAATCCAACATGTAATGGTCACAGTGCATTCAGTGTATATGGACATGACTGTGCAGCCGCAATGTCTGTGAGTGACCTACTAGAGGGGATTCAATCTTGTGTTGGTTCGGGAGACCTGCATCATTTAGACCATTAGAGAAAGGATTGTGTCCACAAATGCCTCACGCGTGAGCACCTCAGCTACGCGGCGTAAGTGTTTACGCTACGCAGCTCGCAAGGTTAAGACGTTGATTAAATATGTTTTTTCACAATTCATATTCAGACCCCTCGATGCAGAATCATTCGATTTTCACCTTCATTGCCGTCGGTATCGCGGCTGCACTTCTGCTGGTGCTTGTTGCGGTTATTGTCTCATGGCAACGCCGAAAGAGTAAGTTTGTTTGCCAACTCTAATGACTGTTAGCTCTGTTTTTTGACACTGCTGTCTACTACTGAGCTACTGCTTTGCTGATGCCAGACAGCAGCACACTGCAAAAACTGTGTTTAGCAATTAAACACTTTTCTAAACACTTTCTTGCTATCAGGTTGTAAACATGTTTACATACTAAACATGTTTAGAGTGAGGATGGATAATGTTTAGCAATTGAACATTGATGTTTCAGAATTGAACACATAATGTTTAGCTCCTAAACATGTTTACAAAGTGATAGAAAGATTGTGTTTAATTGCTAAACACAGATTTTAGAGTGCACCTTTTTGGGGGGTCAATTGCAGCTGCTAGTAATAATATGTTGATATTCAGTGCCTTTGGACTTATTTTGTACACTTTACGTCACCAATTTGATACAACTGACCTGATTAGAAACCTCAAAATTTCTCCCATATTTACGGTGGACATTTAACATTTAGCTTTTTTTCCCCTGCCCCCTAGCGCCGAATACTGTGGACGCCACATAAATGTAAGAGTAATCAACAACTAACACGTGCTTTTATACATCATAGTGTGGGTACGGGTGAGGTCAAATCCTATACTAGGGCCAATATCAGGATCAGTTTCCTGTTAGTTCAGCCCGTGAAGCAATCTTGATGTTTCTTTTTGAGATTTGAAAGCTAAGAAATATGGATAATCAAAACATAACACCATTGTTGATTGTCCAGAATGTACTATAATAATATTTGCGTTTCGAATGTAAAATTCGAGGAAACAAATGCATCCTGTATAGTCATTATGTAAGTTCTGATGGCCGCTAAACATATCGAATATGGAGGTGATTTGTTTATATGAGTTTCATTGTTTGTGGGTTAAAGTGCAAAATCGGAAAAACGAAAGTGTTCACAATGCATTTTTGCAATGAATCGAGGTAACAATGAAGGTAATAATAACAGAAACCATAGTAGACGTTTGTTTATGGTTTGATTTTCGTTATTCCTATCTACAGATAACATTGCCTCCGATGGAAACCAGTGAGTAAAATGTATTTTAAATATTGACAGTTTTGCTTTGTCAATGAATTATTGGAATTAGTAATGCAGGTCAGTTTCTTTTTGCGCTGACACGATAAGTCTTCATTCCACTGATAGTCGTTGTTGCATATTTCTATTTTTATCAACCGTAATTATGTTTTAATGACAAACTATATACTTGTGTTCTAATGACAAGCTATATGCGAGCATTACCACAGCATGCTTTTAAACTTTGCAAGCTGGAATAAAGTAAAAAATGAGGTCATCCACGTAAAAACAAGTACTGCAAATTCTTCCTTTAAGGAGACAGTACTGTTCCTAAACTCAATCTTGTGAGAATTTACCCCCAAAATGCTTGACAATACTACATTCACCTTCTACAGAGCGCCATAAATGGTGGTAGTTCTTTGTTAATTTAAATGAGAAACAAAAATGTTTGGAGTTAGGCTGCTTTGTGCAATTGTCCTATAAAGGCTAGAGGATTCGGCCGGGGAACACAATGCAACTTGTCAAAATTAAACGAACACCAATGTACGGAAGCGTATTTAGGGCAAACAAATTCGGTCCACGTTTTCGTCGGGTGGTTTACTATTCCGCCCGGGCAAAGTAATATTCGGCCAGGTTTGATTACTATTCCACCTGAGCGGATTACAATTTGAGTTGATTGTTAGTACAAAACAGCTGATATAAGCCCATTAAAGGAATTAATAGGAATTTGCTAGTGTTTTAGGAACATTTTGGGGTGCTCAATATTTGTAGAAATGTTTATTGGATAATAGGGCTGTTAATCTTAATTTTTCAAGTGGGGGGGGGGCTGATTTGGACCCAAGTTGTCTTCTAAACAGTTCATATCATTAAATTTGAAACTTGGAATAGACAACCTGACAGGGAATAGTACATATTACCGAGACGTCATTGTGACATCATCAGGTATTACAATAATATGTTTTAACGTGCTTTTTTTGTTTATTTATAAATCATAAACTAAACGGAAACAAATCATGTTAAAGTTGGTATTTAGTGCTTTTTTTCAAAGTTGATTTTACTTTTCCAAACAAATTGAAAAGAATATAATCTCTAACAAATAAATTTGCTTGTTTGCTTTTTCAAGCCTTCATACTACTCTGTATCTGGATGTTCAGTCCAAGTTTATGATATGGATCGTTCATATGAAATAATTCAATCCCCACTTGAAAAAAATGAAATGAACAGCCTTGTTACCCAGAAATACAATTTTAAAAACATTGAGCGCCCAAAAATGTTCCTACAATACTAGCAAATTAATATTAATCCCAAAAAATGGGTTAATTTGAGCTGTTTCGAGCTCGAAAACAGCTCAAAATGTAGAAAGCACGGGCGGAATAGTAATAACGACCGGGCGATTTAGTAATCCGCCCCGGGCGAAATGATAATTTTGTCGGGGGGGGGGTATGTCCTAAATACGCTTCTGTACCAATGGTATGACTCTGAAAGCTTTATTTGAGCAACAATGTGTTGTTAATGCTATTACAGGCCTGTAGTTCACTACACACGGACTGGAACCGACAGGCCCACGGCGTCTGTGAGTGCTGTCTTGAACACAGTCGTAGGACCATCAGGTAAACTAAGCTTAACGCCTGAGTGCCGAAGCTGTTCGTGCTAGAGAATGGGATCTTCGAATTCAAAATTAAAACGAAATAAGAAAGATTAAAGGGACAAACCCCTGAAATGACACATAACACGTATCGAACAATGATAACGATCATGTTGCTATCATTAAAGAATGACCATTCGATCTTTGATCGAAATTATGTTTCGATGTGACAGGTTACAAGTTTGCTTGTATATAAAATCAAATTATTTATTTTTTAATACAAAATTAAATCAAGCTGCTTCAATTTGATTGGTACAATGAGCTTCAAGAGTGGAGTGTCATGGCCTAGCGGTTAAGAACACCGGACTCATGCTCTGGTGTTTCAGAGGCAACAGTGGCGTGGGTTCGAGCCCGGGCCCGGACACTTGTGCCCTTAAGCAAGGCACTTAACCATTATTGCTTCGTCCTTCGGATGGGACGTAAAGCCGTAGGTCCCGTGTGTTGTGTAATGCACGTTAAAGACCCCAGTAACACTTATCGCTAAGAGAAGGGGTTTTCCCCGGTGTTTCTGGCAGTGGCTGCAATATGCAGCAAGATGACGTAAATAAAGAGTGAAGTATATTTGGTCACACGGCCTTTAAAAATACGATAATTTTAAGAGATGCCACTCTCATAACTTTGTATTTTATTTTATTACAAGTTGCGGAAAATATCTACGAGGAAAATACGTTCCTTCCGAGTAGCCATTCGCCTCCTGCTACGACAGCGCCCTCTAGCAGTGGCATTCAAGCAACAAGGAACTTCCGACGTTACAATTCCGGTAATCAGTAAATAGAGTTACTCAATAAAGTCATTCAAAAAGTCCACTCTTCGGTTAGTTTATACACCGAAGCGTTGAGTTAAGACATGTTCATGTCCGATCAACCTCTGCTTAGTGATATGCGACCAACACTTCATGTGTGCATCCGGAAACATCATTAAAATTGGTATGTGTTTTGCAGGACAATTTTGGATATGCCTCACTTCTTCAACCTATTTCAACGAGTTTTGGATGTTCTGGTTTCCAAACTGATGTTCAAACTAATGGGTTTTTTGCCTTGCTTTTTTTCAGGCAATAGGGCAGTGGAGACTGTTGTCCTCCCTGGCCCCCTGGCGCAAAGCGATATGGCGACTACCAGCAACCAACAACCAGCCGCCACCATTTCTAAGGAAGTATGTAAATTAAAACTAATACATTCTTGCAAGTTATCAAAACAAATATGCATTACGGTTACATTTCCGTCAAAATTAAAAATGTGCATACATTTTTTTGTCAAATAATCCAATTTTTCAAATGCGCAGTCGTGATATTTGCATTAAACGCAGTCATTTCTACCTATTTGTCCTGGCAGGTCCTCATTTACGCAGACGTCCATCACACCAAGGCACGCCCATTGGACGTCCCGCCCATCCGCACGGAGCCGCACACCCAGTACGCAGACATCAACAACTTCCTGTTATCAACTCCTGTCGAGACCCCGCCTCTTCTCAGAGACGACGCCCCAAGCTTGGGTGCTGAGGGGCTGATTCTAGATAGTTTGCAAGAAGAGGGCATTAAAGAGAGGGCTCCGCCCCGCCCCCTCCGGGGTAACCCGATCCCTCATCTGGTACGGGATTGGCAGATCTAGACTTATCGAGTGTGCGTGAAAAACCGAAATGATCAGTTTGAGGATCACTGGGCGAGCAGCCCAATAAGACCCGTATACAGTCAGACGAATATTTTACAACAATCTTCACTTTTGCTTGTATATTTTGAATGCAAAGAAGAGCTTTCTAATGTCAGATGGAAACAACTTTATTCTTAACAAATACACATCTTTTTTTGGTGGTAAAAATGAAAAAAGGTCACTTTCGCTTGTAAATTTTGAAGAAAAGAAAGAGCTTTCTAATGTCTAAGGAAAATAGCTTTATTCTTATGACAAATTCACATCTTCATTGTGGTAAAAGTGAAGAAGAAAGTCACAGAAAATGGAAACACTTGTGAGGAAAGGTATGCATGACCTTTGACAACAAAAAATCTTTTTCCAGCCGTAGATTTCCACGCTTGAAATTAAAAAAAAGGTACAAGTGGATGACATGCGTGGTGAACACGCTTTAGCTAAAAAAAAAACATGTTTGCTTTCGAGGATCAGAATCTCAAGACCGCTTGCTTTTTTTGTCGCTGAATAATCCTTACGTCATGTACTTGAAAATCAGCGTTCGAAAAAAAAATATCGTCTGTTCGAATAATTGAAACCGTAATCGACACGAAAGAAAATAATCGAAAGGAAACAAAATTACCGTAAACTTGCGGTCCTATAATGAATTAACATTTACTCCATATTGCGTGTAATCTGTAAATAAATGTTTCTTATATCTCAAACTGTTTCAATTTTAGTTAGCCTATTTGACGATATCCGCTTGTTAGTTAAACTTTTGTTTTTGAACGGAAAATAAAACGCAGTGGTTGTTCACGTTTATAGGGTTAAATTCGGTTTCAGTCGAACAACATAATTGAGAGTGAAGTTGAAAGGCTTTTTTATGTTACAGTATAAATTAAAATTGAAAACTGTTTCAATGTTCATCATTATGATCATCATCATCAACTCGGCCACAGCAATGTTGAAGATCAATAAAGTAGCCAACAGTTTAATTTAAATTCAAATTATTTGTATTTTGATGTAATCACACTAGTTCAAGATGATTTTTTCCCCATAAACAGTCCATGAAATCAGTGTAATATAATACCAAATTTATTTAAGAAAGTCATAAAAGAAAATAACGCTGTCGACTGCATTGTAGATATAGACTTAACTAATGCGTGTACAAAAATTCTGTTATAATTCGCTCTATAGCTGAATGTAAAGCATAAACAATAATGACTTTGTCTTGTTAATGAGAGATGTCTGTTTATAATGTAACACATTCTGTTTTATCATCACAAGAGGGCGCCGTAACATTGTGCTGGCCTCGCTTGGCTTCGTATGGTTGTACATCATGAAGCTTTTGTTGTGAACCACCTCGACTCAAGCATGTTGTCTTTTCTGTTGGGTCTTAAAAAATGTTGCTGTTTATTTTTGGTGAGTTGCCTCGTCTTAAATTATCCTCTTTATTTACATGTGCTAAGGAGCTGCAAGAGTGTTTTTGTAGCCATATTTAAGGTATATTTTTTGAGAATTATAATTTTATTTCTGACGGATATTCCTTGGGCTGTGATAGGGCCTGGGAGTGTCAGCGTTTGGGACAAAAAAATTGAAGTCACTAAAGGTGTTTTGCAACTCCTTAACATGGGCTTTAGGGGGATTGAAAATGGATGGCTGATATTTTCAGGTTTTGCTGGCAAGATAGAACCAGTCAATTTTTAACAATTATATATATGTGTACATGTATATCATAGTACATGGATAGCTTACCTGGCTGTTAATTTTATGAGATTTTCTGACGTGTCTGGGCAATTCTCCTGGAACATTTCTTTTTGGCAAGCGTGGAATTTGTATTTTTGTTGATGCATTCCTCATAAGGCATTTTTTTTTTTATTTATGCAAATCAATTTTGGCGTGACATGGGAATCTTGGGTGCTCAGATCTTCTGTTACAATGGGATTTATTCCCATCATGATTGGTTCTTGCCAGCAGCTGGGTGTTTGTTTAATCAGACGAGTAAAATGTTTTTCATTATTTGTGAAATATCTGTATTTTTCTGTCTCGGTTGGTCGCACACCTTCAAATTATAAATATTTAGTGTTTAAATAAAAACTAAAACTTGGTGTCGTTTTAATTTTGCTGGCGTATAATTTTATTTGTGATATGTATTTATTAAATTTCTCGAGAAATTAAGAAGCCAGGAGTTTCACTCTTCTTATTTGGAATTTTATTTAATTTAATTTATTGAAACACTTTTTGTATTATGAAAAACAAGTTTGCCTAATTGAAGGAAATGTTCATACTTTGTGAGATTCCAATGTGTGTTTAGTAACGAATTAAATAAAAATCAGAAGGGAGGTTCCATCAAATGTGTTCAACTTATATTTTCTTAATTAATGTCTGTGAGTTTGTAAGGATTTTTTTTGTTAGGTTTATAGTCGCCATCCTTCCCACTACACGCTCCAATAACATACAACCCAACCATTATTGACAGAATATCGGTGTACTTGCAACTGTGTTGACATTGTAACTCGCCGTTTACAAGCAACAAGTGCGACAGTTAAAGCCAAACAACGAAGATTCTAGACTATTCCCTTGTAGTTTTTATTCGGAAACATTAGGGACAATGCTCAAAACGGTTTGTTTGGGAACCTCCTGGTTGCAGACGCTATAAATTGGTTTTAAAAATACTTCAAGCTATAACACAAATTGAACATTCGTTGCAATAAAATATATATTTTCAAGAGCATGCACGGCCGGCCGCTACAGCCTGCGGTTGCGCGGAGCTTCGGCTTCAGAGGGCGTCGCCTGTTGACGAATTTGGGGTAAATTTTCGACGCGCACCCCCTATGTTTTTCAATGTTTTCAGGTACGGAGAGGTCAAATGCAAATTATTTTCCATATGTTAATTATCCTGCTGCTTCATGGATTTAAAAATTGCCTTGTTAAATAAAATGATCACGAAGCTACATGGGCGTTGCAAGGTGGGCGGGGGGGGGGTGGGAATGGGGCGCTGTGCCCCCGAAAACGAAAAAAATAGGAAAAAGGGGGGAAAAAGAGGAAGAGATGCGAAGCCATATTGTTGTTAATTTGATGGGGGGGTGGTTAGGGCAAATGTATGGAAGTGTAGATAGGACATGGCTAAAAATAAATCTAATTCGTACGTACGAATTACTAAACCGTACGTACGAAATACTAATTCGTACGTACGAAATACTAATTCGTACGTACGAATTACTAATTCGTACGTACGAATTACTAATTTGTACGTACGAAACACTAATTCGTTCGTACAAATTACTAAATCGTAAGTACGAATTACTAAATTGTACGTACGAATTACTAAACCGTACGTACGAATTATTAATTATTTGTCCCAGAAATTAGCTTTAGTTTGATGTGTGTCTTGAATACCTTGGAGAGTTGTGATTATTTTCCTGAATTTTTGAAGTGGGGGTATTTATCATTGGGGTCTATGGTAGTTTCTTTACTGGTCAGCAACCCTAGACGTTGCTACTGACAATTCCGTTGTCAATATTGTTTGGTGTGATAGCGCCCTCACGCGGCGGCAGATATTGCGGCGGCGGGTTATCGTGAATCAAACCATGCAACGTCTAATCCCTAACCAGCAAAAGGGTAGACGCCCTCTGCCCTTCTGAAAATAAAAATTGCACTTCCAATCCTGGTAAACTGGTCAAGCTTTTGGTGTCCGTTGCTTGATATACGCACCAACAACTGGATAGGCAATCATTATTGTAATACCTGCCCAGAGTCACTTGACCCTATATAAGATGGTCAAAATAATACGTGATAACTACATAACCAGCAACATACAAATACATATTTTTTATTATTGTACTTGTAAGCCGTTTGACTATTATGTGTGTTCAGTGGTAACCCTGCAAAATTAAAACACCAACCAAATTCACAAATGTATATAACAAGAAACACTGTTTTATTCCCAAGCAAACTGTAACAACTTTAACAGTTAATCAAAGGATATGGCCATGTACTTCTGAGAGATCTCTGACAAAGTTTGCGCGCAGTATTAAAAAAAGGTTATTCAACCGGTTGAGCTACTGTTCTGACTCTGCAGTCAGTGTCCAACTTTGTGGATTTCAAGTGTCCACAGTTCGATTTCCAGTTCCAGAGTCCCTCGTCAACCTTAGCAGGTGCACCAAGTCCAGATCCGAGAATGCAACTGCCTGATGATTCCCAATCTGCAGTCGGGTACCGCAATGCAGGTCCTGTCCACACTAGACTGCTAGGCCTGGTCTGTAGTTCCTTCTGAACACAGTTCAGGTTAAAGGGCAGAGGTCAATCCAGAGTACCCTCACACACGTACACCAGCTAAGGTACAACGCTTTGACACCAGTCACAATGTCACGAGGCGACTCTACAGTTCTACACCAATGATGTAGGTCGAATGTGTTCCCTCAATCACAATCTAAAGGGGGAAACTGAGAGCGAAAGAGAGCACAACAATAATAAATGCACCCTCCATACATATTCAGTCCCAAGACATTTTCTAAAAACTAATTTGCCCACAAATGTACCACAAATGTGATTTGCCCACAAATGTACACAATAAAATTATGTACGCCGACTGGTGGGCCGTGTCGTTATACACAATTATTAAACCTAGTCATGACACATTCCTATACATGTACATGTTATAAGGATCCAGCACAAAACACAATGTCATGTAATACATAACATAACAATTCCCAACTTTAAACACTAGAATCATGGGAAAAATCTTAACATGCAGTAAAACCAGAAATAAGTCACTTAGTTAGTTATAACCTCCCTTTATCTTTATGGTAAGTAGAGTACAATGAACCCCACAATTGATTTATAAAACGGTAAGAATGCAGCTTGTAAATGTACATGTGAAAAGTCAACCCATGCACATGTGATTATAACCCCACTGAAGTGACGGTGTATTCTATCCCCAAATAAAATATATCAAGTTAGTGTCACCCCCCGGTATATTTGATTTTCCTTTCATCTTAGTCTTATTTTGGCAAAAAGGTGTCTCGTTATGTACAAAACAACATGAGAACATGGCGTCCAGCAAGCAAGCGAGCGAACGAGCAAGCGTGCTGTCCCACATATCGCAAGAGGGCGCTATACAAACTTCGCGCGGGCTACATATTTTTTTGGAAGCCATCAACGTTTGTGTTGTTCGTGACAATCTGGAATTAAACATAAGTTTACCCCCATTTCCCTATTTTGGTTTCACTTCTTTCTGATCGCTGCAACGCGTTGGGTTTGCTTCACTTATTTGGGGACTGACAGACAACTGCATGAATCTTTTCAGAAATGAATCCGTTATACTGGATGATTTGTATCTGCGTGTTTGGTGCCGTATGTCACCTTTCTTGCGGTAAGTCATTTATGTCAACGATGTTTTAAAGAAAACAAAAACACTGTAATGCTCTTTCTTGTTGAATTGACGGTTATTCCTACAGAAAGGCCCAAAATTCACAAGAGGGTCATAGATTTCGAAAGTCGCGACTATGAGCGTTCACAAATGAGAGTATTTAATGATTTGGGATTTTTTTGTAATGCGTTTCCATAGAGACGATTTTGACAGCCGTCGAGGGAGAGGAGGTGGAGCTGGAATGCAAGGCACTTGACTGGGCTGGAACTCCACCTTGCAGTGGTACAGCAGCATTCGACTGGCATGTAAATGGATCAACCATTGTCACATGTACATCTACAGCGACAATTGCTGGGTATACGCCTGTACTTAACAAGACAAGCGGGGCTTTGATGATCCCGCGTGTTTCTGGGTCCTGGAATGGCACAAAGTTTCACTGTCATGTGTTACACGTAGGAGGAACAAACACAACTGAAATAGAACTTATCGTGTTTAATGGTGAGTATTTTTATATCAATTATGACAAATCTACTGATGTCGTTAGTTATTAGGAATAAAAAGCAGGATGGGCAAAAGGGGAAGCAGCACCCTGTAGCGTCAAATAACGACCAGTTCTACTGTGTAGTAATACACCGAGGAAGAGCCAACCGTTCAGAAGTAAAAGTTACCATGTTTAATTTTTTTTTAATTATTATTCATGAATATGTTTATTGCTTCATCATTTCTCTTGCCCAGCCATTGGAATTTTAGACTTTATTGCAGCGTTTTAATACGAGCATTATAAAATTAGGACAAAACGTAGTAAAAATGGTCATTAATAAAAACACGCGTGTGACCACATGCGCTCTATCTTTCCATTTTCAAAATCAGGAGGTCAAATCAATCCCATGCAGACACTTTTGTGGCCACGCCTCGGATTGCGCATTGTTATATTAGGCAAAAAGGAAATATTATTCATTATAATATCTCGGGTTGTTCCTTAATACAGGAATTGGAATCACTGAGACCGTGTTAAACGGGATACTAGGAGGAGGAATCGGCGTGAAATGTTTCCTCAAAAGTGTTCCACCCGGCTTTCCAAATATTCACTTCAAGTGGCTTATTGGTAACAAACCCTTGCAAGATGCGTGTACAAATGAGGGCAGCATCAAGATGGGGAGGTATGAATATCACCATGACAACCACGGTTGCAACTTGACGATTAACGACCTTGATTTAACAGATGAGGGGCGCTACAGATGCAGAGCTCAATATTCGGCTACAACGGTGTGGAAAAATACATCCTTGACAGTAAGTGGTAAGTTAAAACTGGAAACAACTGTTTTAGTTGAAATACAACCTCCCTATGGTGTATTTGCTATTGACGTTTTTGCGGCAGATCTTGGTAGGAGGGTTCAGCATCCACAATAAAATAGCACTACCTACATGCGGCACCATGTTCACTTGAAGTTTGTAATGTGTGCGTACTCAATGTACACGTGCCTCGAATACTGTTGTAAGTTTTTCAGCCAGGTGGCAGACGAAAAACTGAGTGTAGTGAATGATTATCGAGAAGTGACTGATCCTGAAGCTTAATAAACCAGAGTGTTTCGTGTTGCATGGGATTGAGTGCGTTTGCTTTATATTTGCGTTCAGCCGATGCAGCAAGCAAGGCCCCGGCGTAAGGGTACGTTACAATACTATATGGAGTATACTGGCCGGAACGTCGAATTTACATCGCCGGTTGGTCTCACAACAACCTCGCTGTTCAAACGAAGTCGCTGAACATGATGTAGTCATATGCGCTAGACTAGACTGTGGGTAAGGCAGGTACCGGCCCTTCTGCAACCTTGACTACAAACCTGGACTCGATTGGCAACTTGAAGTACATGTTGATTGTTGGGTGTTGCTGAGTGCTATTTTTCTACTAAAGTTCCTAACTATTGCCGTTCTTGTTCGTCTTATCCTGATGCAAGTTGTAATGCTTTTCCGCAGTTCCACCTAAATATGTGTACATCGTCAACGCCACTACCGGCGAAGTTTATAGCGGAGACGTGCTCATCGGACCGGGCACCGACCAGAGCTTCACCTGCCTGGCCACAGACACCAAACCCCCGGCAGAAATCACCTGGACATTCGCTGGAAAGAACACAAGCGGTGAGACGAGGGTAGTTGGGACGAGATTGCACAACACAAGCAGCACGTTCACCGTGCCGTCGTTTCAGCCTGGTCAGCAGGGGAATCTAACGTGCACGGCAACTGGGGCGGAAGGGAAGGTGGTCACAAATATTCGGTTGCTCAGCCACTATGGAAAAACAGGTATCTTTTCTCTGCCAATTCTTCGTGTTTTTGTCTTTGTTTTGTTTAGCTGTATTAATCTTTAAAATGTTAAATATGTGATTTGAATTAACTTTCAAAAACGCAACTGCTAAATTGTGCTATGTTGAAATGTTGATACACAAACGTGTGCAAACAAATCTGAAAGTTTCACGAAAAACAGACATCTGAAAAAGGCAGCACTTTCTGATTAGCCTATACTCAGGGTGAGTATGGTTCTAAAGCAAAAATAAACTACAAACTAAGTCTAAATGTGAAAATCAAAACTTGACAAAGTTCGACATGTTTTTGTACATGGTGGAAGTGTGGCCTTTATTTACGGAGGTGGTCCAGTAAATTGGCCACATTTATTGGGCTATTTCAGACCCATCGAAACAGAGTCAGTTGACGTTCATCCTAATTGCGGTCGGTGTCACGGCGGCAGTCTTGCTGGTTCTTGTTGCAGCCATCGTCTTCTGGAGATGCCGAAAGAGTGAGTTCACTGCAAACCCTGTTTATTGCAATCCCTACAAAATTGATACTGTACATCAACCCATTGTTTTGATGAGATCATTTAGTAGCTGCCGCACTGTTGTTACTGACACCAATGTAGCAAGATAAGTGGAAGAGGGCTCCCTACTGTTTTGTGTTGGTCATTGTGTAGTATGCATAATTATAGGTGCCCCTCTGTTGCATATTGCGCAGGGTATATATTGATAATACTGCTGCTGCGCCGCTCTGCTGCTCTTTGTCTATTGCTTTGTCTCCACGTTGTCATGTTGCACCGTATAGCTGCTGAAAAAAATGTTATTAGATGTTTAACTCTTTTGGGTTCGCATAAATACGTACAACAGTAGGGATTTGACCAACATAGAAAACTCAAGTTTTATAGTGTAAGAATTTACAGTTTACATTAAAGATTAGCTTGTTCTGATACATTGCGCCGAATAATGTGAAAGTTATAATGTGAAAGCTTTATTAATATCATTTTTTCAGTGAATGTTAGAGTAATCAAAAGCTCACATGTGTTTTACACCTCATGGTTTGTTAAAGGTATCAGTATCGGTATGGTGAGGTTTAATCGATCCATATAAGGACAAACATCACGATCAGTGCAGTGAGTGATGTGCCTGTTAATTCAGCACAGGAAGCAACCTTGATAGCTTTTGATGAGTCTTGCTATAGTAGTTAGAGAAATAATTTCTTCGTTTAGATGAAACTAAAAAAAGTAATGATAATCAGAACACTATTGTTGATTTTCCAGAATGCAGTAAAATAATTTTTGCGTTTGGAATTCAATTGTCGTTATTATTTTGATTTCTTAACGCAGGGAAACATATTTAATTATCTTCAAATGGCCTTATGGTGGCCGCTTAAAAGATGGAATACCTCGGTGATTTTTGTTTATAACGAGTTTCATTTCTGTGAGATAAAATATAAATCGGTTAAATATAAATCGGCAAACACGAAAGTTGAAGCGGCACTTTTGCATTGAAATCAGATGAAAATGAAAGTAATAATAACATAAACCAATGTTGACTTTTGTTTTTGGTTTGATTTCTCTTCTTTTTTATTACTATTTACAGATAACTTTCACCCCGATGGAAACCAGTGAGTAAAATATAGTATAAATAATGTTAAAAAGACACGGACAAAAGTGCAGATTAAGATCACAGATTGAAGAACGTAATCTCAAAATAAGTTTTACATGCATATACATAAACGATGTAAATGAAAAAGTGTAAGTGATAAAGACAGTAACAAATTAGTACACTTAAAATGCTAAAGATACATGCAGCTGTCCTATGCAAATCTGCAGGATTTAGGCGGTGAACAAAATGTAACATAATATCACAATGGCCTCCGATGGTATGGTATTTTTATAACGATATTTTGCTTACACGCTATTACAGGCCGGTAGTTCACTACACACGGACTGGAACTCACGGGCCCACGGCGTCTGTCTTGAACACGATCGTAGGACCACCAGGTAAACTAAGTTTAATACCCGAGTGCCAAAGCTGTTTGTATGTCACGGTGGCCGGATTTTCTTAACCAAACTGAAACGGAATAAGAAAGATTAAACGTACAGGTCTCTAGAATGTCACAATGTGCATCAAACAATGATAACGATCTTGTCTGATAACTGCTTGACGTTGTGTTTTGGTTTGACAGGATGGAGGTTTGCTTCTTTCTTGAATTAATTCTCTAAATTGTTTTCTTAGTTTTCAATACAAAATGTTATCCAGCTCCTCCAATTTCATTGTTAGATACGAGGCTTTCCATTGGAAAAACACCTTGTCGACAGTGAGGTATAATTGTAAATGTTACCTTTTAAACACATTGACAATACGGCCGTTGTTCCATGAAGTCCATTTCAGAACAAAATATTTACAAGATGTGGGAAATATCTACAACAAAATCGTCCTTTCCTTCCGAGTAGTCATCCGCCTGCTGCTGCAACACCGCCCTCCAGCAGTGACATTCAAGGAACAAGAAACTGTCGACGTTATTGTTCTGTCAATCATACATAACGCAATTGAATAAAATCAACTCTTACCGAAAATCTGTTTCATGTCTTAGTTACCTCTATTTTGAGAAATGTACCTGTTGCGTCTTCAAACTTCTTAAATTGTTAAGTGCTTGGGAAGAAGATTTATGTCACGCCAGACTCTTTAAACCTCAGCATAAACTATTTCAAATTTGGATGGTTTGAAGACTGATGTTTATTTTGTTTCTCAATTTTTGTCTGGCCTTTTTGTTTCAGGCAACAGGGCAGTGGAGACTGTTGTCCTCTCTGACCCCCAGGAGCAAAGTGATGTGCCATCTACCGGCAACCAACAACCAGCCGCCAATGTAAAGTCATGAATACACTCCTTCACGTTGTCAAAAAAATCACTTGTTCGATTTTACTGAAATGTAAATATTTAGTCATTCCTGGATGTTAAGTCCATGTGGTTGAATAGTCCGAAGACGTTTCATCAATGTGACTTGTTGACCAATAGGGGCGTTAATTATTATTTTATTTTTTAAATGCGATTTCTCTGCTATTTGCATAAAAATATGTTGTTGGGTTTTTTTTACGTGCTGCATTAGTTTCGGGTGGTCCATTCGTACGAAGATTGCCTCACAAACACACCCCCACTGGAAGCCTTGCCAATCCGCATAGTACCTCCCACCCAATACGCAGACATCGACAACTTGCTGATATCATCTCCTATCGAGCCCCCGCCTCTTTTCAGATACAACGCCCACAGCCTGTTGGAAGAGGGGCAGAGTGTGGACGGTCTGGATGAAGAGGACAGGATAGAATGGGCTCCGCCCCGCCCCCTCCGGGGAAACCCAATCCTTCCTCCGGTACGGGATTGGCAGATGTAGGTATGTGTAACAATTGCATTAATTAAAGGGTGCACTTTATTTTGCCAAAAAATGCGATTTCAAAATCACCCACTAAGCCCAATGAAACATTGATTTTAAGATTATTGTAATGATTTGTGAACTACATTTACTCCATATCACGCGTAATCTGTAGATGCATTTGTTCTTCTTCAAATAACGTTCACAGTTTTACATTAAGTAGGCTTATTTTACAATGTTTGTCTGTACATGTATAGTTAGCCTTTTTTATGTGAAGAATGAAACGAAGAGGTTTCTTCTACGTTAGTGTTGCATTTCGTTTTAGTCGAAGGACAACATATAAATAGGAGTAAAGTCGAAAGGCTTTTGATGTATAATATTGACTAAAACTATACGAATATTGTTTGTAATGTTGGTCAATATAGGTGCTGGGTGAAAATACTTGGTGAAAATACCAGAAATACTAGAAAATTCTCGTTCGTGGATGCAGTTTAGTTACTTTAATAACATGGGACATTTTGCCATTGCAAAAAAAGTAAGTTATAAAATAGTAGCAGCATACAAGCGTGCATCAATAACTTTGGAAACGTGTTTATACTCCAAAAATGGTGTCGCCCATGGGACTGAGATGCATGTTAATTGATATTTTCTATATACGTTTTGTTTTTTTATAGAAAGGTTGCTGAGGCTATTAAACGGGGACGATTTCCTCACACTGAATTTGCAATGTTTAGAACCTTCGAATATTATCTCTACTTGTTTCTATTATCTGTTGTGTCTACAAAAAAAATGTGGTAAGAGTATACGTCACCTAGCCTTGTTAGATTTTATTTAGGATTAGTTGAGTGTTATTTCACAACTTCAATCGCCTTATTCGCCTTTAAAATTAAACATTGCAAACAACATTGTGATTATCGACCAAGCATTATTTTGGTGTCAAGGAAGACACTCGGTCTAAAGAGGCTTTCATTTAATGATTTAGCTATTGAAAAATACTCCATGCTTAGAATTTGCTGCAAAGAATGTTCTACATGCATAACGTTATTTGAACTGTATAATAGCTTCACTGTAAACATAAGTTAATACGGAAGACGGATAGTGCCACTCAATGAGTGTGAATATATTTTTTTGGTGGGTGTGAAAATATATATATATATTTGTTACAGCGGCCGCCACTTATCATGTGGCGGCCTCAAGATAATAAGAGGCGGCCGCCACATAAGTCGTCATAATAAGTGGCGGCCGCTGTACACAAAATATATTTTCACACTTAAACAAAAATATATATTCACACTTTTTATGTGGCGGCCTAAAATGTGTGAAAATATTTTTTTTGTACAGCGGCCGCCACTTATTATGACGACTTATGTCCGTTTTCCGTAAGCTAGTCATTTTGACTAGCAAAAGTTATTCCTGCCCTACGTCCTTACAAAAAAAATATGCATGGTTGGGCATATTATCTTGATGACTGGCAGAAGGTTCTCCAAAATATATGTAGTTAGTTACTTGTGGTGGTCAATTTACATTTACATTTTTTCAGCGTATCTCCAAAATGCACCAGAAAGGATGTTTGCCACCTATAATCTTCACCATGCAAGTTGCAAGTTAATATCAAAATTTGATTGATCAAAAAGAGTAACCAGCGAATACAGAAATATTTCAATGTAGCGCTTCGAAAATGTGAATCATCTTGCTTTTTAGTCATTGCACCCTGATTTTGGACTAACAAATATAAGTCAACATGACAATCCTTGGTCAAAGAGGCAAATAATTGGTCAAAAGTGCTTAACAAGCTAAAGTAGTCATTTTGACTAATATTTGTGCCAAATGACTAACTTATGTTAACAGTGTTGGAAGAATTTCCCTAGGAATATCTTACTAAACGTTCATGTGAAATGACGGATCAATGTTTCCATACTTAAGAGGTATAGGCATGGTAAATTGGTTTGACCTTGTTTGTAATTGTATTATGTACAGACCTTTCAAAATTCCAGTGTAAAGCATTTTGCAATTCCAGACGGCTTTCTTTAATAAAATGTGTATGTCAAAAATTAAAATTTAAAGTGGGTTAAATATTTCTACATGTTGAAACGCTCATGAACTGCTTTAGCTTGATAATTTGTGTAGTATCTAACTTCTTTTTGTTTGTGGGAATTGACAAGTTAATGTTTCTGTAAGAGCACGCCTAGTGGTGCATTTCCTTGGTTAGCCTGAGCGTGCCATATACAGAGCTGACAGGGATGGGTGTGGACTTTGAAGATCCACGTCAGTCAAATTTAATAAAGCATTCAAGTAACTCAGGTGGTGCAGCCTCTTTGTCCAAATTTATTCTCTTCTTAATGAAGTTGATCTCAAATTCATCAAGACTAATCCCTTACAAAAAGCTTCTTGAAAATCCAGAGAGTGAGAAGAGTCCCTGGCAAAATACCTTGTAATTCCTTGGACAATGTCGCTACTACCCTCTTTCACCGCGTACTTGTGAATCACAGCGATCTTCAACGCACTCGTCGCCACGCAGAGTCAAGGCAGCGCCGAAGAGGGCAAAGAGTTCTAGCACTTCCAAGTTGCGACCGGTGGCCACCAGGCGAAGAATCCCGATACCTTTCGTCTACCTGAAGGAGTACCGCCAACCAGCCCAGCAGACGGATTAGAAATTTCATCAATGGTGTCAGCCCGTAACGTAAATTCACCCAACGTTAACTTATTTTGGGGGAGACCGCTTTATTCATCCCGACGGCCCGGTGTTCTCAGCGAGTTTAACAACGGGCAGAGGATCATTTCCTTGTCAAGCTTCAACGGTTCAACCCGCCGTCAGCGGGTCTAAAATATCGGCCATTACCGATGTTGCCCAATTGATCACCTTTGTTCTCCGATGCTGCAGTGGCTAGCCCACGTATTTCCCAAACGCATTTAACGTGTGTCAACTAAGTTTACTCAGCATTCCCTGATGTTGAGCATCGTGATGCGATCTGTTTTATTTCAGGGCTTGAAAATTGAGGGCATTTTACGGAACCATAATGTGGCGATTCATAATAATGTGAAAATCATCAAAACGTATTTTGTCACCCCGTGCTTAGGCACGCCATACTTTTTCGATGCAAATGTATATATTGCGTGGCAAATGTATACATTAGGGCCTATATGACACAGCGCGCAAAAGCCAGTGCATGTTGCAGACGCAGGGAGATAACGCTGTTTTCACGTACTATTATTAAAGCACTAGATGATAACTTTTCTTTTGGCTGAGCCTAGCACAGCCAGACATACCTAGTCTGCGACGTGGAGACCAGTTCGAGGGCTTTCTCTCCAAGCTGTGAGCTGTGCTCTTTTGTGTATCCTTAAATAACCGAAGCCAAAGGCAATGGGGTAGGTTTATCTGTATAATTTATTATTTAATAATATTTATAAATCAGACCG
>JASAOE010000080.1:0-25000 GCA_029964075.1 Patiria pectinifera | reverse complement strand
CGGTACCATACACAATTTTGAACTTTTTTTTTTGCCCATGTGCTACATGTACCGGTACATACGTACACGTATACTTGCTAAAAGATTTCAGGCGTGTGCGCAAATTGAAAAATTAATGAAAATTTATCTGTATGTGGATCTCTTTCATAAACAACATTAAAGCCACATACATGTGTAGGTAAGTTTTCGGGTACTTGCAAATGTTCCTAACGATTTAAGAACAGCAACCTTGCTTAAAGTCAAGATAGGGCAGGTACCAGTAGCAAATCTCCTTTTGAAAACATTCCTCCTAAAATGGTATCATTTGTAAGAAAACTAATTGAATGTGGTTTCAAAATGGATGCCCCAGGCAGATTTTTTTACGTGTGTAAGCAACAGAATCCAGTTACGAGACCCCAAAAACATGTGCACATGTATGTTTTCCGTGTTTTCTCAATTTGTTTGCTTCAAACGAAAAAGAAAACGCACAAATAGCAAATAATCCTACTTACACACTGTACATATCTTTAACCAGTTTGCGCCGGGATTATTTTGACATTGACCGGACCCAGGCGTGGGATTGTTTTCACGAACCTCGATGCCAGACGGGTTCAGGCCATCATCTGCGGGTAGCACACCCTGATATTTCCCGCCTCATAACTATTTCCGACACATAAATTCAAGGAAGTGAAAATATTTTGCAAGTTAAACGTTAGGTCAAATATGCAGTTTAACTAAGCTCATTCAATAGTTCAGTAAATTACACTAAGTGCTAACTTTCCCGCACATGTAATGAAATAAATTTTCCCAAGTAATCAATCCGAACGGAGCGATTTTCAAGTCCGGGCAGGATCTACCCCTGTGGGCAAAAAAAAACTATCGATTCTCCGTTTTTTTACTTCGGCCGAGGTGAATTTAATGGACTTGGAACGCGTAAACACATCAGAGTGGATTTTAATGAGGGTGAACTGCGGGCCAACGTACTTCTTGTCACGATACGAGAACCATCGGTGAGGCTTTATGTAATTGTACTTTAAATTGAACCATTATGCTGAGACGTTTTCGCAAATAACACAAACTGACACTTACACAATACCAGGGTTCAAAGCATCTTATGAAAACACAATTCCTGAGTCTTCCCTGAAACAGTTGTTTTTCGCTGAGAAATTTCCAAAAATCCATGGGAAAGGTTACTTTCTGGAGAGTAAAAGTAAAGTCTGTCACGAGCCAAGTAGCCCATCAGGCTGGCGTTTATCTCCGGTTTCCTTGGCATGAAACGACTGAGAATATTTCTACTCCCCATTGGATGGGATGCTAGTCCATTGCAGGTTACTCCCCAGCTAATGCGGGTACCCATTTATACTCCTGGGTGGAGAGAGGCAAGTGGGGGTGAAGTGGCTTGCCCAAGAATGACCAGCAGCTGGATTCGAACCCCTGACCCTCTGATCCTGAGTCACGAACTCTTAACCACTAGGCTACACTCCCCTACTATCTGGAGAGGTGTGTAATAATATATTCACACTGCATAAACACTAAAAAGCCACCATAGCCAGTCAGTCAATGGACACAACATGGACACACGGCAAAAAAACGCACATACGCCAAAGTGACGCAAACCTTTCCCTTCTGGGTCACTGTCAAATTCCCTGAGTTTGCCCTGATTTTTGGTGTTTTTCTCAAAGTCATTTGATCTAATAAAAGCTATGAAATGAATGACTGAACGCATTTTCAACCACAACTGGGTCCAAGCCAGCCAGGCAATGCATACCGGTACCGTTCACACTAACACCGGTGTGCACACGGGTCGGCTGGAGGTTTTGGATTTTTTTTTACCCGGGTAGAGCCTCTCAAGCCCGGTTCCGACCAGGGTAGGATTTTACCCGTGCAGAGCGCCGGACCCGTGTAGAAGCCGTGTTGGATTCTTAAATGTGAAAGGGTTCCTGAAATCTCTGTGTTGTACCAGATCCAACGCAGATACCGGTATGTTGTGATAGTGTGAAAAGCTCTTAAAAAAACATACTTCTACAGTTTCAAGAGCAGCATGTTGCAAGTACCCCTGCTGAGCCATCGGTATTGGATTTCTGCGCTGACAAGGTGTAGGTCACCAGGAGTACGAAGTACCAGGAGTATCACTTCACCGAACCAAGCACGGTCCACGTGACCAAAAAAAAACAAGCATGTGTGGGCGACTGATTTACAACCAGGCTTTCGCCCAAGCGTGTTGTGAAATGTTCGATTTTCCCCTCGACTGGATCTTTCGCAGAAAATGTCGGAACATGAAATGTGTCGCACGAATGTTTCCCTGAGATATGCCGTCATTTGATATGAGGGAAGTAAAAGGCATAGGATGCTGATTATATTTCATCTGACTTCCACGGAAACAATTTAATTTTTTTTTTTTTTCCCCCAAATTTAACTTGGGCATGTCAAGAAGTGTTGGTTTTCCCCATTGTCTAGATTTTTTGCAGAAAATGTTGAAATACGGAATGCGTCTCGTGAATGCTTCCCCAAGATATGACATCAATTGATATGAGGGAACTAACAGGCATAGGATCCTGGTTACATTTTGCTCCCACACACAAAATTTTTTTTTTTTTGGGTTGGGATCCTTTTTCTTTCAGTTACAAGTTAGATGTATGAACCCCAAATCCAAATCTAAAAATAGATTGAACAACATGATTAGAATTCAATTGCCCAATCGCAAAAAGCAAACAAATTAGCATACTTAACAATCAAAGTTGCTGGTATATATTTCACTTCAAGTTGTACTTTTTGTTTTTGGTGGGGATCCTTTTTTTTTTTCCAGTTACAAGTTAGATGTGTTAACCCCAAATCCAAATCTAAAAATAGATTGAACAACATGATTAGAATTCAACTGCCCTAACGCAAAAACCACAACAAATTTACATTTAACAATCAAAGTTGCTGGTATATATTTCACTTCAAGTTGTACTTTCACCTTTTTCCGTACAATTCACACACCGACATTTAGTGTTCCTGCTGAAACCAAACGGCGCCTAAACAGTTTAAGGGTCAAAATTTAATTTCAAAATTTTTGACAAATTGTCCACCAGCTCATTTTATTTTTCAAAGAGTGAAACAACAGACTGGCCGATTTGGAATGAAAATCAGTCCAATTATCTATCGAAATACTTGAAAAGAGTCATTAGACCAATTAATATTGGAAGGGGTTATTGACAAATTTAAAGGGGGGGGTCTGGACACTACAAATGTATATGACTACTGGGGTGGTGTTCAATGCCGACAATACTCAATTTTTTTTGTTCGTAAAATCAGTTACAACGGGGGGGGGGGGAGTGAGTATGTGTACACATCTAGAAGCGTTTGTTTAGGGTGTAAATCGTGGACACACACGTGCAACATCATCGGTGAATCGAGGACAGAAACCAAATTTAGGACTCCTCGGTTGGAAAACGTGTATAAAACCAATGAGAGCTGTTTTAAAAGTCAAGTACAAACAAAGGAAAAGGGAAGAGGAACAAAAGAAAATCCTCGATTTACACCATAAACCAACGTGCTGGCGTTTGTGAGGTGCTGATATTTTCAGTTTCTTAAAACACAGGAAAATGTCGTATGAGAAGGGGCTCGTTCCCCCCTTGTCCTGATTCCCTCCTCCCGCCCACCCCCGGAATATTCCATTGCCAATGACTCTGTGATGAAACCCTAGATTGTCACAGAGATGACAGAGATGTCAAATTTTGAAATATGTTTTCATGTTGAGTCGCGTGCGAGCGGGATGATTAGGTCCGTGCGCGTCCATCTGCTGTTTGAATTTATATATCCAAGATACTCATCCTCTTGGAATGTCTTCAATTACACGGCTCTCCGTGTGTAAGGCTTCCGTTACAATAAACACTCGTCTGTCTAGATGTCCGTGATGCTACATGTGGACAAATAATTAGTGGAATGGACACGGCCATTTGTAGCTTTTCGGTATGTCAGAACATGTGACTCATGTACATGTACTACATAATTATGAAAATATACATGCAGAAATTATGACATTTTGAAGTAATACGGTACATGTAGGAACAGAAAACAAGGGAATTGTTCATAGCCTTTTGGATAAAGAAATCCCCTTGTATGTTATACTTATGACTTTGTTGTTTTTCCCAGTCATTTCAAAATAAAGCTTTTCACACAAAGCAAATGTGGAGATTTTCGCATTAAGGCCAAAAAAAAAATATTCGGTCTCTGGTCAGACCAAAGTTCCGGAATTGACGCGGCCACGCGGCTTTTTTTTTTTTCTTTTTTTTTTCTTTTTTTCTTCAAGCTTGGATTGTACAGACAAGGTAGGTACTATTTTGCTTTTTTGGTGTCCTCATGTACATTAGTGTCCTCCATAATTTTCCTTGGTGCTTTCGATCATTTGCCTTGGTGCAATTTCCCATTCCTTGGTGCTCTTTGGAAAAAAAAATTGAGGAGGTGCAGAAATAGAGGGCGCTGTTGGAACATTTTGGAAAAAAAAAAAGATTGACGCGCATGATTAAAATCGACGCGCGCGCTGACCAGAGACCGAATTATTTATTTTTTTGGCCTAATAATGATACATGTACATTTTTGGACAGGTACCGGTATCTGTGACATTCAAAATGTATGCACCACAAAATTTCCTGCAAAATGTACTGTGAGCTTAACATTATTCACTGTTGAATGGGACATCAAAATTACATTTGTACCAATCTACCAACGTTGAGTCATTTGGTTTTCGCAGGGTAGACTGGTTCCTGCCCCATATCAGACACGATAATTTGGAGTCCGGGAACAGTCTACATTCAGGGTGGGTCTCGTTGTTGTTGTTGTTTTTTGCAAAAGCAATTAATACTATAAAAAGCCTTTTTCAAGAAGGTTGCAGACACCCAAAATGGAAAGAAAAGATCTTTTCAAAAACACTCTAAAAAGTCAAAGTTTAATTTCTGGTTTATTTGCAAAAATTTATTTGGACATGGTACGTCAAAACCAGGCAGAATTGGGCAGAGTTACGAATGGAGAAACAGCGGCAAAATGACATGGAGGTGATTTTTCATCGAATTTAAGATTTTTAAAAATAGTGATGCTACTTATAAATGCTTACAATGTTCTGTAAAAATTTCAAACGAAAATTTCATTGACAAAGTATAATTTTTTAAAAACACGTTTAGATACTGCATGTCATTTCACAAAATTAGTGTGACGTTTCGAACAGTGAGATGTCAACATTTAATAACTTCGCTTTGGAATATCCAATTTCAAAAAAGAAAGCAGCATTTGAAAGAGCAAGGTCTGCAGTAATATTGCAATTATAACTCAAAATTGAGTTCTTGCCCAAACATGCCTGATTTTGACATACCTAGTCACAATTTTGTTGTAATGTAAAAATAAACTGTTGAAAAGCACAGACGGTACATCTTTAAAAGCCTTTTTCTCCCTGCCTATATCCCATCAAGTACACGTACTTGTCAACAATTATTAATTCCAGCTTGGAATTGAGGCAACCAGTTCCCAGGCTGATCATCACAGCATGTGCTGCCCCCTTGGAAATCCTTCTATCTCTAGTTTTGTTTTTCTTCTTCTTTTTTAGGTTCTTCTTTCCCAACAGTAATCCTTCATAATGATGATTTGAATGGCATTGGAGCATAAAATTACAAGAAGCTTACATACATGTATGATGTGAATCCTGTCACATGTGTTGCTGTTGTGTTGTTATCAAGATATTTTTTAGGTCGGGAGGAATTTAACTAACTTCGAGCTGAGACACTTTCGTTCAAGTTTGTTTTATAGATGCTCAAGGCAATACAATATTGCTTTTCGTTTTTAAAAAAAAATTGCACGAATCCTAAATGATGTGAATCAAAGCACATGTTGTAGTGCTGAGTATTATTATTAAATATGAACACTGGTAATGAACCGGAAACGCACCAACCAATTTAATGAGAAAAAGCTTGCACAAAGTGAAGTTGGTACATGTACCAAATACCCTGTGAAATTATTTCACCAGAAATGGTTTTGATCGAAAGAAATCAATCATTGAAAGTGGTTTTTAAAAAAGTGTGCGTTAGGGCCAAAAAAAAAAATATTCGGTCTCTGGTCAGACCAAAGTTCCGGAATTGACGCGGGGACGCGGCTTTTTTTGTTTTTTCTTCAAGCTTGGATTGTACAGACAAGGTGGGGTACTATTTTGCTACTTGGTGTCCTCATGTACATGTACATTGATGTCCTCCATAATTTGCCTTGGTGCTCTCGATCATTTGCCTTGGTGCAATTTCCCATTCCTTGGTGCTCTTTGGTAAAAAAAAATTGAGGAGGTGCGGCAATAGAGGGCGCTGTTGGAGCTACCGCGGAACATTTTGGAGAAAAAAAAAGATTGACGCGCATGATTAAAATCGACGCGCGCGCTGACCAGAGACCGACTTATTTTTTTTTTGGCCTTACATGTACCGGTATGTGCGTTAGCAAGGTAATCCAGTGACGAGACCAACTTTGTTTTTGGATATTTTGCTTCCTCAAAAATGTAAAGTCACCGCTTACTTTCAGTTCCGTAAACCTTCAACAGGTCAGTTGTTTGTAAACCCTATACATGTACCTTAAAGATAATATTTTGCAAACATCAAAAAATAAAACTACCCAATTATTATGAAATACATGTACTTTATTTTACTGTAAGTTAATAATAGTCTCAAGCATCCTGTGAAATCATGTCACCTGGTGTGCTGTCATTTTTAAGAAAAGTGGGACTTTTGTATCAATTTCCAACGATGGTCAGATGATGAAAAAACTGACTTTTCAAGTTTACGGTCGACAAAACATATGGCCCATTTGAATGAGTGCCAGTAGACAATTTGAGCTAATTTGTTATAGATTGGGGCATAGCGTTCTGCCGCCTTACCAAAAAAAAACATATTGATAAAAAGAAAAGAAATGGGCAAACAGATACTTGAATCATACGCTCACGAAACTACTGACCGGAAAAATGAACAATTTCAGATACATGTCCCGCGCTGCGAATTTGTCGACCATCTCCCACAATGCACTGGGAAAAAAGGAACTCTCCGTGGCAAACTATTGGTGGCACACTGCATTGTGAATCGCCCAAATTGAAACACCACCTTTCCTCTCCCTATCCCCACCCCTCCCCCACCCCTTGTGTAAAAATCTGAATTGTCAACTGCCCTGCCCATGAAGTAATATCTTTTTCCACTAAGCCGCCAGGGACCCTTTCTCATCCTTAAATCTTCTCTCTGTGATAAAAAAAGATCTCATAGTGACACAGTAACATAACCCTTGTCACAAACCCCGACGGTTGAACAACATGTGCGATACAGATAAATTTACAGACACACATGAAAGGGATTACATTACTGGCTGGGTTTTCTGCCCAAGAGTCGGTTACCGACTTACCGATACCTTATTTGGTAGCATGGAAATTTTTCCGCAGAGGGATTTAGGACTTTTCCGAGGCACGATGAAATTCACATCATTTCAAGAGTTCCGAGTCATTCATTGTCAAGTACCCTGGGGATTTTTTGTTACTAACTTAAAGTTATCTTTTGGCCTAAAAAATCAGTGTTGTGTTTCCGGTAACATTGCCAATAAAAAGAAGGTTCGGTAGGTAGTTGGTTTTTTTTTTAACATACATTGTACAATGTACATTTACGGATAACTGGACAATGTTTGAAGACATACATTTAACGGTACTAGTACATGTACTTGTAAAGAGGTAGTAATTTATTGCATATTTACAAGTAAACCAGACTTTTGGCGCTTGTAAAAAACATGAATGAAATTTTTCTGAAATCACCCATAAAATTAATAATGTAAGAAAAGCTTTTAAAAAGCAACTGCCAACCTTATATATTATGTGCACTCACAAATTTTGGGTTAGTCCGGTTACCAGAAACACAGCAATTTTAGTTTTTTTATAGCCTAAATTATTATTTATTATAAATTATTTTATTTAGGCCTATATGTTGGCTTATAAATAAGCTCATGTTTGAGAAATTATCACTGAACACTCCTGACTGTATTGGAAAACATGAGTTTGGAATTATTGAACGAACAATTTCACAATGCAGTTCAATACATAAATAAAGGCGCGCAATTGAATTTGCCGACGAACTTCTCTTCATTCACGGTAAACTCTTACTGAGCGCTGGCAAACATGCTAATTGAATAGCGAACCACTTCACCTCCCCAAACGCTCGAATAAGATCCTTGTAAATCCCATCTATCCAATGGACGACCTTTCAAGCTAGACAATAAATGAGATTATCAGGCATATTTGCCGTCCTCCTGATACTCGGCTTTTGTTATTAGCTTTGTAATTAAGATGTCTCTGGAGAAATTAAAATGAATCTTGCTACCTCTGTGTCGACAAAAGAAGGCTAAATTGAAGTGCATTGCGTCTGTTGGGAGGTAGACTACACTGCTGCTAGACAATAAACACAGTTGTTTGTGAAACTTGGCGAATTGCTGATAAACACAAGGAACTTTGTAATTCTTTTTAAAGGTACAGTAATGTACAACATTCACAAGGATTAAAAAAATGAAATTACCAAATTATTATGAAATGCCTTACTGGACTGTAAGTGAATAAAAGTCTCAAGCATCCTGTGAAATTGTTGCACCTGGAATGCTGCCATTTTCAAGAAAAGTGAAGTTTTGTATCAAAATCATTTTTTTTCTTTTCAACGATGGTTGGCCGGCCATCGTTGGAAAAAAACTGGCTTTATTATTTCAAATACTGCTCCTAATTCACCAAATTTTGTTAGTTCACAAGTTTGCAATCGGTTACACATCTGTGAACCTGGCTAGTCTGGTTCCTTGGCCTGACAATTCCCTGATGTCATTAAATTGTTCCGTTTCATCTGAAGCGTAGTGTCAGGTAACCAGACACGAAGAACAACATTTTGTCTTTTTTTTTTTTTTCTTCCGGCATCCATGAATACAGAACATTAAACAGTTTGGTGGAATGATATTTGCTATAAAATACTAATGCCCCAAAATCCGTCCACTTCAAAAAATTATGGCAAAAGCAAATGTTGTATATATATAAAAAATATTTTTTACCTTTAATTTAAAAAATGCCAGGAATTATTGAAACTGAAAAAAAAAGTACAACAAAAACACAACAATTCCATGCTGCATGAGACTTTCTAAAGGGATATTATTTTTTTTTAAATACATGTACCGGTAGCAACTACGCAATGCACAGAAAGTGAAACACAAGGAAATAAGCCGGATTTTTTTTAGAGACATATTTGGTATTTTGGAAATGACATGCACTTAGCCAAATTATCAGCGTGGCTGTTGTTAATCAAGTTTGCTTGAGAGCAAAACGGCAGTAAACGACATGCACAAAAACCTCATCGATCTTTATACCGATGGTAGCAGGTTGCTTTATTGATTAGTGATCGTAGTCAATTGGCTGGAGCTTAAAGGGGCACTTCCAAGAGAATGCACACATTTGGCACAAAAACCTTTTACCACTCAAAAATATTAGTTTGAAGGATCACTGAAAAGTACCCGGTAGAATATGAACGTTTACACAACTGTACAATATATACCTTGAACAATTGCTGTTTGCGTGTAATTACGGTACCTCGCAAAGAAGTTTTGGTGTGCCGTACAAACAAAAAAATCAGCAACGCGATGTCACGCACGGCACTGAACCAACTAATAATAGCAACCGCGCCTGCGTGTGCGTCGTGTCAACGCTTGCGGGCACCCATTCACAAATTCGCCCAATTACAAACCAACCACTAACGGAAATTTCCAAAAATGCGTCACTTGACTCATCTTTGGAAATGACAGGTTTTTATTGTCTTCTTCAAAATGACAGCATGCCAGAAGGAATAATTTCACAGGGAGTTTAGTGCCATTACTATCTTTTAAACCAAGTAAGCTTTTCAACAATAATTTGGTCGGTTACTTTTTGGATTGCTGCAAATGATCTACTCTGCCTTTAATTTTGGCCCTCTCCTGACGAAGAGTTCCTCTTCCAAGACATGATCAGGCTTCGAACAAACAACTTGACTCACTGCAATATACATGTAAGCTCCCTTTCACGTCAAAAAGTCAGGCCTAACTGTCACAGGCTAATCAATAATCTCGCATAAAAACATCTTACGCAACTGAGGACATATCCGAAGAGATTATTCAAGACTTTCTCGCTACTTGACATTTTGTCAATAAATGGGCGGTTCAGGAGTCACTGACATTTTGACAGTCAAGGAAGTAAATGGCACTATAAGATTGTGCATTAACGCGGCTGGTTATTTCAATTCTTTACACTCAAATTCAAGAGTAATTGTGAGCTGTTCTGTCAAAATCAGATTTTTCTGGGCATAAGGTCGGAAATGAGATTTCTGCATATTGTTAAAATACATGTATGTACATTTTCCTTTTATTAGGTGGTTTCATTTTTGAAACCTGTAATTCCTGGGCAAAGTTATGCTATTTTGAAGTTCATTGTGTCGAAAAGTAAAAACGGAGAAAATGGCCACGAACGTCACAAAACAGAATTAACTGAAATACCTCTACAAATCATCAAACATACTATATTAGGTAAATATGCAAAAATTAGAAAATCGAAAAAAAATCACCCCACAGCGTTTTTTGGCCCTAGATCTCAATTTCAACCTCTGCCCAGAAGCGTCTGCTTTTGTCAGAACAGGTCACAATTGTCGCTTTAACAGAAAATGGGAAAAGAATTTTGATCCAGATTTTGTCTTACCGGGGTGGGACACAATTAATAGAGACAAGATTTTATAACGAAACCGATTATGACTAGTAATTTAAAGGCATGTAGGATCACTTGCTTTTGTCATGCATTTTGTTCGTTTCCAAAACGAACAAAACCACTCACAATCCAAAGAAGGATGTTCAAAACCTAACCTGTTGAAGTTTCAGTGGATATACCATTCGAGAAAACAATGAAAACCATTCACAAACTTTTGATCACGAAACAAAATTTCTTCTACAATGAAGGACTCTTTATTTCCAAAAATCAGTCAATTGGCTGATCGTTGGAAATCACCTACATTTCTTGATTTCTTCGAAATGACAGCAAGCCAGACGGAATATTTTCACTGCAGGGTGTTAAGTACAATGTACCAGTCTGATCTTTAGTTTAATCCCAATAAGCTTTTTGATAATTTGGCGGGTTACTTTCGGGATAAATGCAAATGGGCAATTCCACGGTTACTCACGTTACATTTTCGTAACGTGAGTAACCGATTTTGTGCGTCTTGTTTATCATACATAACACATTTTTCTGGATGTCATCTTTGGTGCTTAGGTAGGTCTAGGTCTACTCTATCTACCATGGGGATAACAGTTATTAAACCTTTTCAGTAAGGTTATTACAGCCCAAGGAAACTCAAAAGTACATCAAAAATGTAACGTGAGTAACCGTGGAATTGCCCAAATGATCCTATAGACAAATCTGGCGGCAGCCATTTTCTGCGGTGGTGCAAGGCTCGCGCGAGTCGCACACCAAGCCCCTTTAACCAATAGGAATACCAAAGTGCGCGTGCGCCTTGTCTTTAAGAATGTGTGCAGCATGCATGTGAGCGTGACACCAACGCAGTAAAAGCTTCTAATTCTGGTCGGCGGATTCCACTATAGATCTTTGAGAATGTGGTGACACAATCTGACAGCAATCCAATGCAAAAAACAAGAGGCGATATTTCTTCAGGCAATTACCAATTCCATTCAAATTCCTTCGACTCTTACTCACCAAGGCAGATCAGATCCTGGCGTGGTGAACGGTCCAAGCAACCGGATTTAGGAATGATTCAACACAGGAAATACCAACTGAAGTCGGCCCTACACAGAGGAGAATTAGAAAAGGGATCTTTAAACAATTCACAATGCAGTTTCATGGCATTTAACAATGCAGTTTAGCACCAAGAGTTTGCCAGGGAGAGTTCATTTTTGGGAGATTGTGGGAAATGGTCGACAAATTCGCAGCGCAAGACATTTGAAACTGTTAGTTTGTCTGGTCAGTAGTTTCGTAAGAAACTACTGTATGATTCTAGGACCTGTTTACCATTTTTTTCTTTTCTTTTTTAAATATGGTGTTTTAATGTAAGGCGGCAGAACGCTAAGCCCCAATCTATTACAATATACTAGCTCAAGTTGTCTACTGAAACTCATTCAAATGGGCCGTGTTTTGTCGACTGTAAACTTGAAAAAATGGACTCTCCATGGCACACTCTTGGTTGCGCACTGCATTGTGAATCGCCCGAATTCTCAGTGAAAAACATATAATTGTGCTGGTCTCTTTTGTTCCTGACTGACTGTCAGTCACTTGTGACTTAGCCTGGTTGTTGGCTGGGGAAGAGACCAGGGCAGTGCTATTGTATAGGATAACCAATAATAGGCTAAATCCGGCCCATTGTTCAGACCAGATGCATGAAAAGACTCCCAGTGAATAGCCATTCGGAATCAATTGAATAGAATTGTGTGCACTCTGTGACCAGCTCTAGGCTTGGCCTTCGTTAAAGTCACCCCGGTGAGATTGGTATCAAATTGCAAATTTGACGGAAAGTAAACAATCGTAAAATTTGTGATTCAGATACGACAACCGAAAATTAAGTGCCGTCCAACAAAATAATCTTGAATCAACGTCCATTAAAAACTCTTGAAGGTCGGCGATAAGCTTCTCCGTGGATCAAAGTTTGCTGACCTGCAGACGCCCACGCACTCCAGGGTCTATGCAGACACTGGGAAGTTGGCGCTTGGTTACCCAGCAAATATTGACTGTCATATCGACTGAAAATTAATAATATCAAAGTTCGACCACATCCTCTCAACGAGGCCAAATTGGCAACGAGTGCTTCCTGACTGATCGAGTACTTGAACTGAAGCTCAATGTGAAGAAACCACAAACAAAGAAAACAAAGACAAATCAAAAGTTTTGACGTTGCAAAAATAAATTGAATTATCAATTCTATTACGGAGGCCCCCGCTAATGGCAAAAGCATTGTTTAAGCTACATTATATTGTTTGGATAATCCGTCACGGGGCAGTTGCTTTGTACAATAGCATGCACAATGGTTTCTCCATTGAAGGGGGCCTCGTTCGTGTACAAGTGATCGCGTGTTCGGATTTGTCTACAGCATGACCATTATTTTGAATGTACATGTACACTGTGTATGCCTTTCACTTTAAAGGTACATGTAGAGTACTGGTAGATCATTTTTCGTTTGTGCATTTTTTTCGTTGGAAGCAACAAAAGTTCTGAAATCTAAAGATGGGTGCTCAACAACTAACCTGATGAACTTTTACCGCTGTGAATGCTGTATGTTCTGAGAAAGACAATATTCTAGGATCTTGATTTCCATTCAAACATTGCCGAGTCATGTTTTGAATTGCACCCAAAATCAGCGCCCGGGACACGTTCTATACATGTACATGACAGCATGCCCGAAAGAATCATATCACAGGGAGTTTAGTGCCATAAATATCTCTAAACCAAGTATGCTTTTCAACAATAATTAGGTGAGCTTCAAATGATATACATTTTTTGTACTCTACCTTTAACTAAATGTATGTGTGTGTGTATGCCCTTTACTTTAAAGATGAACTCCCTACCCTTATTCATATGTAACAAGATAATGTAGAAAAAAACAGAAATGAATATTGCAACAGATACTGTGTGATACTGTTTTTCTTTGTTGTCAACACCCATCGAAACTTCACGAGGATATAACTTAGAACAATACACCGATTGCGACATCTCTGCTGAAATGTCTTTAACAGATCTGGAGGAAATCGAAAGCAAAATGACAGTCTCTTTTTCTGCCCAAGTTAAACAGGATACACAGATGTCTACCCAATGTTTGCCAGCCAGCCAGCTGGGGATTTTTTTTTTTCACATTTCCAGGCCGGAAAAGTCCCTGGAATGACCTAGTTTCCAGGCAGCTAAAGTCAGGAAATGTGTGCAGCTCTGTTGCATTTTTGGTGCCTTGGAATCTTAGAGCATGTTTCCCAGCCAAGTATCACACATTTAAAAAATAAAAGGGAAAAATTTGGCTATCCGATCACCACTTTTTTCAATTAATTTTCTAGCGCCAAAAGTTACCTCTTTTATGGTTATTCCCTCCACTTTCCCTCCTCTACTCTCACCCTCTCCTTTCCTTAATTTCTATTTATCAATCAGTCGCTCACTTCATCGAGATTCGAACCTCGGACGCTTGCTTGATACACGAGTCTCTTAACCGCTAGGCCGCGCACGATCGCTGTTGCAATGATCAATCTTTGGACGTATTTGAAGTATCCATTGAAATAAACTAAATATTCATGAGAAAATAAATATTCATAATGACGTATTGCACTATCATTGGCCGGCTCATGCGACGTCCCATGCGACGTCATGGTTATCGATGTCATGCGTATAGCGTACCGCTGTTCCAGACACTTCAATCAGTTTTGACCGGCTGCTTCAACTCAGATCTGCACTACATGTGCATGCAATATGTGCTCCAAAAACACATTTTTACCAATTTTTTTTTCGCATGTCCACTCTTTCCTGGATTCCTCTTGGTTGAAATCACAAGGTGAGGTGAAAATTTGGAGGTTTGGTGGCATCTAAGTGGTGATCGGTTGGCCGAATTTTCCCAATAAAAGGCAGTGGATATATGTGGCCAGCGCCAAGCTACATGGGCCCAGTTAAGAGAAGGCAATGTGAAGAAATGGCAATTTTACTTTTAGATGTGGGAGGAAAACCCCAGAAGATTATTCTGAGGAAACCCACGGAATCAGGTAGGGACTGAAAAACCAATCCACATATTGGCCCATGCAGCAATCGAACCCGGAGCACAGCAGTGGAAGACGAGGAAAGTACTGCTAGTTGCTATGCTAACCCGACTCCCCCCAAAACAAAACTTTGAACAATTAAAACTGTGGCATTATAATGTTCACACTTTGCTCAAAATAAATAAGAGAACACACTGTGACACTAGTAATTGAAGAAATGACTTATTTATAACATTTCAACTAGTCCTGGGCTAGCTACATTTTGCACAAATGTTCATTGTTTAAAATGTTTTCTTACATCGAATAACATTTTTTTTTTAGTGCCGCTGGAGTGCTGGTTTTTTGGGGACATGTTTTATTTGTAAATAAAAAGGTGAACGAACTTTCGCGCATGACAACCCCAAAACTCCAGAATTTTGTAAACTGGCCTACTTCTAAAAACGAACATTTTAGAACCGAATAAAAATGTGAAGCTGTAAAACAGTGTTTTCCAACATTCACCACGATCATCTCAGCACAGCATTGATATTACTTTTTCCAATTATATTTGGGGTAAACCATGGAGGTAGGGGTAAACCATGGAGGAACGTAAACTCAAGCACAGCGTGTCTGTCCATGTCTGTCAAAACGGTCATGTCTAGTCTGTGACTGTGATATTCAATGAGATTATGAGGTGAACAAACTTTTAAACCAACCACCATCGAAAAAAATAAAAACACAGTTCATCGGCAACAAGAAAATAATACTTAAGGGGGCTACATAATAGCAGTGTAGAATCCCTAACTTACCTATATTATGCAGATAACATTGCGTTTGAAAATAGGGATTATTTGTGTCGAATTCCGCGCCGGCCCGTCCCCCGTTACCGTTGAGAGAATCCACTCAATACGGACGTACGTACATGTACGGTACGGCTGTCATACGTGGGCGCATAACATGTGGATTTACATACCGTAGTAAAATCGATTTTTTTTTTCCGTGTCTAGGTACTACTTATGTGCACGCACGGCGCACAACTGATCACGCAGCATGCGAGTGATCAGATTATCTATTCAGTTATGCAAAATGTTTAAAACATTTTTCTAGGGGACACCGCACTATTCTAATAAGGTATTAATCAAAATAATTTCGCTCGTTTATTATTGCACAAAATCATCATGCAGAGAGTATTTTATGGAACACATTTCAAAAGATATTGCAGAATATAAATTTGGTAATGTATTTTAGGCATTAGGTTTGAAGAAAAATGTTGTTTTACAGTGCAAGATATTGCAATGTTTTGAGAATTCGATTTAGTAGTGGTGCCCCCGGAAAAAGGCGGGACAGACCGTGGGAATTTTCCATTGAAGGGTTTTTGTAAACAAAATTCACTGAGTTTAGGCTTTAGACATAGAGGGCGTGCTCATTTTGTACGTACATGCGATACATTTTCTCAATAAGTTGGGTTTTTTTAGAAGGGACCATGATGTTAGCAATGTTTGCCCCTTATTGAAACTATAATTTTGTCTTCTGGGGCTGGCAGTGACTTAGAAAGGGAGAGACTCTCTAACAGACATTCTAAAAAGGAAAATACTTCACAGAGGATCCAGGAAACTTGAGTTTGCAAAGTTGGAAGGACCCATCAATTTAAGTGAAAGTTCAAAATATGCACTTCATTAAAACAAAAAATACCAGACAATGTTTCAAATTTCATCAAGGATTTTAATGCCACACTCATTCCACATTATTCAGATATTGTCAAGAATTTCTATAATACATGGATGTGTTTCTAAGTCAGGCCAGAAGATTCAGATGTAGAAATCTCAGTTTAAAGGGAAGATACAACATTTGCAAACATCACAAAACGAAATGATCGAATTATCAAGAAATACCTTACTGAATTGTTAGGGAATGACAGTCTAAAACATTCTGTAAAATCGTGGCTCCTAGTGTGATGTCATTTTCAAGAAAAATGGGATTTTTCCAACGCTGGTCGGCCAACCAGCGTTGGAGAAAACTGGCTTTTTTTTAAAAAGGGCTTCTAATTTTTCATAATTAGTTATTCCGCGTTTTCTTTGCAACTGATTACACACCTGTGAAGGGGTACAAGCCTGCTAGACTGATTCTCTGACCTTACAATTCCGCAAAGGTTATACATTGCTCTGTTTCATCTTAAGTGGGGTCAGGGAACCAGACTATAACATACATGTACTAATCCTCCAAATCCATTTATTTCTGAAACTTGCAGCAAAAGCAAATGTTGTACATTCCCTTTAACATGGAAAAAAAATTCACGCCAAATAAATGCCAATATTTACTTTTATCAAGTTTGCACTTGCCAAAACTGGCTTACATTTTATAGTCACTGTTTCATTTTTGATCAAAATGAAGCACGTGTACAGGATTTCCATTGTTTACCCGAATTTCGTAACATATTGGATAGATGTTTGATCAAATCTCTTTTGCGTAAAACCTATCAAGTAAATGCATGATTTTTTTTTTTCAATACAAGGAATCTAATTCTACTTATACAATTTCATACCTAGACTTGATTCAAGTCTGACTTTGCGCTAGCCATCTCACGAGCAACACGATCGACATCTTTATGTTCGACTTGCAGGGAATTTTCCAACTGGAATCCAGGTAGAAAATGGTGTGTGCCAATTTGTGCGCGGAAACTGTAAAATTCTGAAGTTTTTTGGTGGAAATTATTGATATGGTCATGAAATACCCAGATTTACACTTCAAAGCCTTTGCAGCAATTTCCAAATGTCAACTAGGAGATGAATGTACTCCATATAGAAGTCAGGCTTGAATTAAGACTACTCACGGCTATATAATATTATAAAAATAAATCAAACACAAATTATCCAATCACCGATTACTTAAAGTAATATACATACAAATTAAAAAAAAAACAATATCCATGTTACAACTCCCCATAGAATAAACACCGGTTTATAACCAAATGAGTCAATTTGAGTTTTACTCACAACACACTTTGTGAAATTGACCAAATTAACAATCATTTCTAATGATTAATACAAAAATGCTCAAACAAAGATTACTTAAAACTTACTTTTAGTAACGACGGGTAGATTTGCTCAGAAGATATTCCCAATTTCCCAAATCTAACATTTTTCTTATTCATGCATATACATGCAGTAATAAATATCTGAAAACGCTGGTTTGAAACCTTTCCTTCAACAAATGAAATTTGACATTAGACTCTAAAATGGTCTTCAGCCGAGTTTTATATGGTTGGATTACACAGTGGCTAAGCTTTCCTGAGGGTTTCGTGTACAAATTCAAATGGCAAAACTTCGGAGGAATTCATTTTCAAATCAGAGTACTTCAATTGAAATAATGACATTAGATTTGAAGACTTGCTGGTTAAAGGTGTCATTTTATCGCAAAGAAAAATGTTCCTCAAATACCGTTACTAAAAGTCAAGACAAGTAAAATGCACTAAATGTTAACGTTGTTTTTGCTAAATATGATGATTACCATGAATTTGAAAAAGCAGACATCCTATAATCGTAATCACTGATAGAGCTGTGCGTTTTAGAACAATTCAGTATTGGGAAAGAACGTTGCTACCTAACGCTGCTTTTTTTCTTCAAATATCATCTCAATGAAGGTCAGTCATTGCAAAAATGGTAACACATGAATCTCGGACTGAAAAACATTTCCAATTTTGTTAGGAAATACTTAGACAATTTTCTTGACTCTCCATAGACTTTGTACACAACTGCTGAAGTGGCGTCAGGTTGCAACATTCTTTCCTAGTATATGATAATTCCAGCTTTGACTTGATCAAATATTCAAATATTCGATTTTAAAATGCATTGATCAAGTTAAACACGTGGCAGCAAACCAGCATTTGCTTGAACCTGCACTAGTAGAAAATAGACAAGGACTATCATAAAGAACAATTAGTGGCAGCTGATATTTGACAGATTTCTATCCCTAACAGTCCTGAATCCTCCAATTTTTATATGATTTTGCACACCCCCAGGGAGTTACGGTTAAAGAAATTGGGGCTAATATTACCCACGGAAGCACTCAAATCCTGCCCAATAGTGGCTTTTAATAAAAGGGTTGCATTTGACAAACAATAAAACCACACAACTTATACAGCTTTCATCATCTCCTTATGACCACTGACATTTTTTTGAATATCTGAATCAAAAATATTCGGATATTTTGTTGACGATTGAATATTTGAATATTCAGTGGCACCGCCCTATTCACCGAATGGTTACTACATGTTAACGAGTACAATCCACACGCATGTTTAGACAAAATGACACCAGCATTTTCACTTCAAATAAGCCCACACCCTTTGTCCAAACAGAATGAAAGTTATCAATATGAACCTTTCAGAAATTTTTCTACTTTATTGCTCATCTTTTCTGATTCATTTTTTTTTCTTCGCAAAGCTGACGGAAATCACTAAGAGCTCCCGGACTTCTTGGAGAGACACAGAGGTCCAACGTTGTCACCAGTCTCCTTGTTGTGGTTGTTGTGAGAACCATCGCAGCGTGGGAACTATCAAACACAAAACATTATTTTTGTTACGTACAGTCTCGATTTGAAACAGGGCGACTTGTAAAAGACTTGTGATGGACCTGTGAGGACACGTGGACTCATGATGACTAGTGATGGACTTGTGAAAGACTTGTGAGGACATGTGAGGACATGTGAGGACATGTGAGGACTTGTGATGGACTTGCAAGTATTTGTGAAGGACTTGATAGAGTTGTGAGGACTTGATGGAGTTGTGAGGACTTGTGATGGACTTGTGATGGACTTTTGGACTTAACAGGACTTGTGATGGCCTTGAAATGACTTGTGAGGTAGTAGATGGCCATGTGAGGACTTGTGATCGAATTGTGAGGACTTGTGATAGACATGTGAGGACTTTTGATAGATAGAAAATAAGTCTGGGAACTGGACAAGGCAATGTAAGAAACTTCCCAGATGTCCACGCCCACTTAACGTTCCTCTCACCTTCTTCGAGCGCCAGCATCGGCAGAACGCCTCGCTATCCCCGAGCTCCTCGATGTCAAACGAGCTCACCACTGTCTCCTGGTCCTTCTGCTGGCTCTTGTTGACGATGTCGTCCTTTTTGGCATCGCCGCAGGAGCCTTGGCACTTGGACACCACAAAGTAGACCGCCAAGCCGATGGCGCCAGCCGCGGGGATGACAATCAACCAATCCTTACCTGAAACAAAAGAAAACAATTTGAACATTTGTAGGGCCACTTTTTTCATCATTATTATCTCCATGAAGCTAGGTTAGTCATTGCAGACATGTTGAAAAGACATGAATCTGGGATTGAAAAACTTTTCCAATCACTGTAGAGCCACATTGTGGGAGAAAATGTAGTATACAGATGCCACTTCTTTGGTTGTGTACAAAGTCTAAGGGGCATGTGGAGAGTGCTCCACCTCGAGTGGCTGACTATGGAGAGAATGTGTAGAAATACCAGAGAACCAGATGTTTCTTTTGGCACAGTTAATTGATGCAGTACTGAAACTGGTTGTTGGACTGGTTGTTTCAGGGGGAAAAATTCCGTACTCGGACGTCACTTTTTTCAATTAATTTTCTAGCGCCAAAAGTTACATCTTTTATGGTTATTCCTCCACTTTCCCTCCTACTCTCACCCTCTCCTTTCCTTAATTTCTATTTATTAATCAGTCAGTAACTTCATCAGGATTCGAACCTCTGACGCTTGCTTGATACACGAGACTCTTAACCGCTAGGCCGCGCACGATCGCTGTTGCTATAATCAATCTTTGGACGTATTTGAAGTATCCATGGAAATAAACTAACTATTCATGAGAAAATAAATATTCATAATGACGTATTGCACTATCATTGGCAGGCATATGCAATGTCATGGTTGTTGATGTCACGTGTATAACGTACCGCTGTCTTTCAGCCACTACAATCAGTTTTGACCGGCTGCTTCAAGTTAGTTCTGCACGACGTATGCATCCAAAATGTGCTCTAAAAACACATTTTGAGTAAATTTTTTTCACCTTTACACAGCTTCCTGGATTTCTCTTGGTTCAAATGACAAGGTGAGGTGACAATTAATATGTTTGGCAGCAGATAAATGGACGTCCGAGTACGGAACTTTTCCCTCTGGCTATAGTAGGGTCCATGCTAATCCTTAAAAGACCGTTATAATAATGCCGAGCAACACAATTCTGTCATTGACCCAAAAACCCAACATTGCCCAACAAAAACATGAAAAACATCAGATTTCACCCTCAAAACGGCCTCTAAATTATTAGATACGCCACCTGAGGTACAAGTAGATATTGATAATTAAGATGGTTGTACTGAAGTTTACTTACGATCCGGATGAAAAGTGCACAGGCAAACGGAACATGGTATGCGAAAACTACATGGCCAAAGGGGCAACAATGCAGACAGGACTTGGGGCGAAGTGTCGGGCTAGTGAGTGTCGTTGGACTTAGAAATTAAATTCCCCATTGTCTTTAAGAATTATTCACATTTTTGACATAAATTTAACTGCACAATATCCTTACCACTGATAGTCATGTTGTTTTAGGGTTCAAAACTCTCGATAAACTGTGAAAAAAAATCGACAGGAGTTCGGAACCTTCTCGAGTCCGCGAAATCCTGGAAGTGTTGATTATGAGCTAAACAAACCAAACGATGAGGGCGCCCTTCTGGTTGGACGTCGACGCGACTTCCCACAAAATTTTGTGCAGGGGACATTTATCGTGATTAACTTGTTCAAAGAAAAAATATTCTAATACTTTTAATTTTGCTTGTTATCGCGCAATCGTCGCATGAAAGTTGTCTATCGCTTACATTTTAGAAAATATGGAATTATACTCGTTCTAGAAAAAAAAAATTGCTTGTTTTTTTGGCAGGTCTTATGGTATTAAAAATTGGTTTTAAATGGCGCGCTCCAGTTTAGAAATTGCGCACACTATTCAGAACGAATTGGGAGCGTCCCGGTCCGCTCTTAATTCACAAGTTGAAATTAATTAATTGATTACTTTATTTTTCGTGCGATGTCTCATTGAAAAGCTCATAACTAATGTTATGCTAAAAAAAATTCAATTCAATTTGAAATCTCTTTTGTAAGGTGCCCGCACCCAAAAAGCACGTATACACAAACTTTAATGTTTTCTTCATTTATTATTTTTTTTATCAGGCTTAGCCCTTGACATGATATCACTAGGCACGCGGATTATAAATCTCCCAGTTTATTTTCCATCATCAACCCATCTCTGCCCTTGGTTTATTCAGTGACACGTTTTAATCGCCCAATTCAACAAAGCAAAACGCAAAAGATTTTAAAGATTAAAAGAAAATGTATTTTGGATATTTTTTGTTCAATTTACAATTACTTATGGGACCCCATTTGGGGGGGGGGAGTCACTTTCGGGTGCCATATGGCATTTCCTTGCAATTCATGGTAAAAAAAAAGCGGAACCCAAACCCCCCAAAAATATTTCATATTTACAAAAAATATGTAGCACCAAAAATAATAACCACTGGAATGCCAATTTCAGAAACTACTTTTAGATGAAAAAAAAATACTGTAATTGCTCAATCCGTTCAAAGAATATCACCATTTAAACACAATGACCCTAAAACCTGTGTCGTCCAAAAAATCAATTTATTGTGTGTTTTGACTGTTTGGAACAACAAAGAAAATGACACAGAATACTTGTTTCAATAACTGTCACCAACTGTAGCACACAATATTTTGATTAACAACCCTGGTTAGGCAAACAATATGATTTATAAAATTTACTACTTTAAAGACGGGCCTTCAAAAGGACTTTGTTGCATATTGTTAACGTTTAAACTAAGATTTCATCGCTGGCGATGTTTGAAGAAAATTGTGACGACAATTGTTGAAATCGCATTGTGTTTAAATGGTGATATTTTTTGAACGGATTGACCAATTTCAGTAATTTTTTCAACTCAAAAGAAGCTTATGAAATTGGCTTCCCAGTCATTATTATTTTTGGTGCTACATATTTTTTTAAATATGAAATATAATTTTTGGGGTTTGGGTTCCGCTTTTTTTTTAATCACCCTGTACAAATGGGACCCATTGGGGGGAAAAGTCACTTTCGTGTGCCATATGGCATTTCCTTGCAATTCATGGTACAAGGTGAGTCAAAAAAGGGGAGCCAACCCCACCCCCCACAAAAAATATATATATATTTCATATTTTAAAAAAATATGTAGCACCAAAAGTAATAATGACTGGAAAGCCAATTTCAGAAACTACTTTTAGATGTTAAAAATACTGAAATTGCTCAATCCAGTTCAAAGAATATCACCATTTAAACGCAACGACCCTAAAACCTGTTTCGTCCAAAAACACGTTTTAACAACTGTCAACTGTAGTACATATTTATTAACAACCCTGGTAAGGCAAACAAGACGATTTATAAAATCCACTTTTTGTTTCAAAAGATGGGCTTTCGAAATGACTTTAACTGTTAAACTGAGGTTTTATCGCTGGTGATATGTTTGAAGACAATTGTCACGATACTTGAAATCGCATTTTTGGACGAAAGAGGTTTTAGGGTCATTATGTTTAAATGGTGATATACTTTGAACGGATTGAGCAATTTTAAGTATTTTTTATTTTCATCTAAAAGTAGTTTATGAAATTGGCTTTCCAGTCATTATTATTTTTGGTGTTACATATTTTTATTTTATTTTTAATATGAAATATATTTTTTTCGACGTTTGGGTTCCGCTTTTTGGACTCACCCTGTATAACTTGATTGTACGAATTTATTGTAACCGATTATTATTAAAATAAGATAAATACATAGATCAATCAATTAATAAGAAGGGCAGTGCTTAACCTTTTTTTTGGGGGGGGGCAACTTTTCGTTTTCGTTTAAAATGCCCCCCTCCCCATCTTTACGTTACCGCCCCAAACTTATTTTGATTTCAAGCTATTATCTACTCTAGATTTAAACACGTTTTTGTTACCCCTTACAGTTTTGTAACTTAAGTTATTCCCTTTTTCCCAGAAAATATGAAATATAATGAGTACATCATATCAGCTGTCGGGGGACAAAGACGTTCTCAACTACTCGTTCAAAAACACAAGCTTGTCTGGTACCCAGAATATTTCATGTGTTTTAGAAATGTGGACAAATTTGGTTACCAGAATATTTATTTGTACATTGAAAGTCGAGCTGTGAGTCGAGTGTGAGATTGTGCAGTCGTCTCGACGGGTTTTTTTTCCTTTCTGAAACAACATCGTGTGTGCATTGTGGAACTGGAAGTTATCTTTTTAGTTCGGTAAAACAGAAATATGGCAGCTACACGAATACAAAAGGTAATCTATTGTCTGGAGATAAATACTTCGTAGTTTTATGATTGTGCATGTTGTATGACGATCGAGTTGCCATTTCTAATCATTCTTAGTCGTGACTCGTGGCTATCGATATGGCATCCGTAATGCAATATTTTCAACTGCTATCGTTATGTCATTGCAAAACACCATTGAGAATCAAGGTCTACATGTACATCACATTTATAACTGCCAATCCAACAATCAAAGCGCTTTGGGGAAAGAATGTTGCAACCTGACGCCACTTCAGCGGTGTTGTGTACAAAGTGGGGAGAGTCTAGTCCCAGTAATTTGGACCCAACTTATCACCTTTTTAACATTCGGACATGGTCTGGCGATAGTTGCTCTATGGTCCAAGCTAATCCGCATATGCCGAGCAACACAATTTTGTCCCTGACCCCAAAACCCAACATTGCCCAACAAAAACATCAGATTTCACCCTCAAAATGGTAGGCCTATACAAATTACTAGATACGCCACCTGAGGTACCTCCTATTATTTTGATTAAAATACCAAGTTTTAAAACAATTCCGAGTCTGTCATTTTTCTGTATATTTCTCTACTTTTCTCTGAACTTGACTTCACTGAAATTATCACTTCGCGTGTGCAGTGATCATGGTGATCAAAATAGGACAGCGTGCACTTTTGTATGTAGTAAAAGGAAAGAAGGAAAAATTCGGCTATCCGATCACCACTTTTTTCAATTAATTTTCTACATGTTCTAGCGCCAAAAGTTACCTCTTTTATGGTTATTCCCTCCACTTTCCCTCCTCTACTCTCACCCTCTCCTTTCCTTAATTTCTATTTATCAATCAGTCGCTCACTTCATAGAGATTCGAACCTCGGACGCTTGCTTGATACACGAGTCTCTTAACCGCTAGGCCGCGCACGATCGCTGTTGC
>JASAOE010000799.1:0-64429 GCA_029964075.1 Patiria pectinifera | reverse complement strand
ATCGATAATAAGAACGCCGGTCACATTGTATTTTAAATAAATTGCTTTGAACATATTGTGCCGCTTATGTGGGTGAATAATTAAGGTGAATAATTAAAAAGTGTTTATACGTTGCCGCCAGCTAAGAGATATCGATCGTTATAGTTCAAAAGGGGTCGAGACGGCAACTCACTCAACGCTCCGATGGCTCTAGGCATAGGACGTCAAGCTACATTTAGACGCAGTCGGACCTTGCAAAGTAGGCTACGAATTCGAAGTAGGGAACTGATGGAGTAGAAGTTGCAGTTGGGAGAATCTACCGGAGTAAATTCAGCTGGTGCTGATTACTGGTGTAGTAGTTGCAGTCAGAGAAATCTACCGGAGTAAATTCAGCTGGTGCTGATTACTGGTGTAGTAGTTGCAGTCAGAGAAATCTACCGGAGTAAATTCAGCTGGTGCTGATTACTGGCGTAGTAGTTGCAGTTAGAGAGAAATATACATGAGTAAATTCATACAGTGCTTTATATTGGAGTAGAAGTCGCCGTTAGAAAAATCTACCGGAGTAACTTCTTGTTAACTTGAAAGTCTATGACGCGGCGGAGCCTATGAAGTTGGTATGGTTTTCCTGAACGATGCCATACGATGACTTCATCTTGGATAACACTTGTCAATACAAATTTTTGCATTAAAGTCTCGTTAGTTTGTACAAAGATTGAAGTCAGTCCGATGAAAGGAAATCTTACATTTTTGCATGCCGTGAATCTGTTTTTAAAAGAAACCGGAAGATAAGACCGTCGAGTTTTTATCAAGTTTTTTTGTGGGTTCCGAAAAGTTTAATGACGACTTGTTTTACTCTTAGATTGTTTGCCCCTTAGCATGGTATTGTATCCATTTAAAATTAATTTCAAATGGTTGTTTGTAAGAGGACAATCTTTGTTAAAAGCAAGTTGGCTTAGTTTGCCCGAAAATGTAGCTTGAGTAACCGATTTTGTGTCTTGTTTATCACACATAAAAGTATTTTCTGGATGTCATCTCTAGTGCAAGGTAGGTCTAGGTTTACTCTATCAACCATGTGGATAACAGTTATTAAATCTTTTCAGTAAAGTATTTACTTCCCAATGAAACTAAATAGTACATCAACAACGTAACGTGAGTAACCGTGGAATTGCCCTAAAGGCATACGGCTGTTTCATGTATGGCCTTGACGGTTATTTTAAGTATTCAGTCTGTGCATTGTTTACGCAGGTTGACTCTGTATGTGAAGAGAGCAGATGTGCACAGTGCCCATACAATACTGGCACAGCATATATCATACCTTAATCTATACTATACTACACTTTAATTATTCGAGTGATATGCACCTAGAATATTGATATTTATTTAGATATTTGTCAAACATAACTCTTTCTTGTTATCTCACTGTCATAGTTTATAAGCTGATGAGAAAAAATATTATAGTTCATCATCACAGATGTGTAAGTTGAATATTTGTACTTATATTGCTACGATGCTTACAAACACAGAACATTCTTACAGTGATCTGGTGATAGCTGAGTACATTTCTAATCAAACATATAATATTGCCAAACATTTTTAATTTGTGTTGCTGGTGGCCCACCACTGGTTCCTTTTGGATTTAGCTATTACATACGCTCATTTGTCATAGCCTTTGTGTCCTTGCAGAATAGCATGGACGAGTGTTTATCCGTTTAACTTGATTGACGTGGAGGCCAAACCACTTCTAAATTAACACAAATCAAGGATTTATTCACTTCTCTCAACAATTTTCACCTCACTCAAATTATTTAATCAATATTTATAAAATCATTTGAAACATCTTATAGATATTGGTTTTGATTCCTGCTTATTTCTTGTCTTCCTCTTTTAGTCGCCGAAAAGATTATTCTTAATTTACAGAGTTGCTGACTCGAGTCATGTGACTTGGACTCGAGTCGCTATTTTTGTGACTTGTGACTTGACTTGTAAATACCAGCTTTGACTTATGACTTGACTTGGACTTGCAAACAATGACTTGTGACTTGACTTGGGATTGCAAAAATGACTTGTTACCAACCCAAGTCAGACGCTACTCGAGCGACCCAATACACTTTAACTAAGCTATTATACTTTTAATTAGCTATTCGGTTTACACCTTACGTGCATTAAAAAAGGACTTTGGCTTGCGCGGTTTCTACTTCGCCCAGCTGCAGCTGTAGATCATTATCAGTGAGCTGAGCTGTTACGTTGCGTACGCGCGCGAGTGAAATAAATAGTGATCTCAATATGTCATAATTGACAAGCAAGCATGGCGGCTTCTAGCGGTGTTGTTCCACGGGTGGTGGGTTTCGCACGTGTATTCAGTCATGAAGGAATAATCATGAGGCCACACAGAGCAAAGTTGAGTGATACTATGCTATCAAATCTTGTTTATTTGAAGTGTAACAGTTTGTACATGGAAAAATAAGATATTTTTTAAAATTGAATTCGCCCAACACAAGGCCCAAAAAGGCCACTCAAGGTGTTTATAAATGCAGTTTATAGATGCAGCGAGAAAGTATCATTCCAGAAAATAGACCTCAGTGACTGAATCCAGTAAAATGAATAGTTCCCACTAGTCTCAAAAGTTTTCAATAAGACCGTCACAACAAACTACAGTTTTCAATGACCAAGTCTCTTGCTTTAATGGTTGAACAAAAGCAGGCCTTTGTCACTTGCATGTAAAATACCGGATAGCCTAACCCATTGGTAGCCGTTTAGACCTTTAATATACATGAAAATTGAACAATAAAGTATTAGTATACTACATGTAATCGAGTGAGTGAAATCTTTTCCATGTCATCTCAACTTTTATTTCTACGATGTTAAGTAAATTATTAAAGTGTACAAAGAGCTAATATCCGACAGATATGTGATAAACTACAAGAATAGTAATTGCAACAAATTGAAAAAGGGGAATTAAGGAGGCATGTTCAAAATAACTCCTAAGTTGACGCCAGGTTCTTTTAGCTTATTACAGCTGGACAAAATAATGTGCAACTTGACGTGTTCGTGGACAAAGATACTTGTGACTTGACTTGTTTTTAGGCAAAATGACTTGTGACTTGACTTGTGACTGGACCTAATGACTTGTGACTTGACTTGTGACTGGACCTACAAATGACTTGTGACTTGACTTGGACTTGCAAACAATGACTTGTGGCTTGACTTGGATTTGCAAAAATGACTTGCTGCCACCTCTGTTAATTTATAAAGAAGCGGGCTTCCTACGTTAGGGAACATTACCCTGCACGTAACTTTGGCATAACAATCACATGGTGTGTAATTGGCAAGTTAAAGAGGTTGTGGAAGGCTGAACATCGTTTTGGTTGTTATATTTTTTTATTGTAGAATAGACCCATATATAGCATAATGACAAACTCCCATTCTTTTCTGATGTGCGTTTATATGTTTATAAAACTGAAATTCATCGAGTATTTTGTTGGTCGGCGAGCGCATAAATGAAATCAGCAGTCGTCGGGCTCTTCGTAAAATCAGAAAAAGCGTGACGTAATAAACAGGACTCGTTTATACAACGACTGTTTACTGCTGCCCAACCCGCCCCGTCAGCACGTGTGACTCGCAGTCAAGCAGTGAAAAATCAACATTTTGTAAAAGACTCACGGAGATTGATATTCCTTCCCATTGCTTAATTTTTGGATGAGTATATTGAACAAGGACACGGTGACATCTGAGCTGTTCTTCCGTATAAATTTGAGCCCCAACTGCCCGAAAAAGAGACCAGCGAAAACACGAATACTGCAACTGGCCAGCTGAAAACGCCAAGCAACGCGGCTCTGATGAGTTGTTCGGTCTGTGACGTTCGGCGTGAAAAAAAAACCAGCTACGTTTTATCCAAGGACTCAAAGTATTATGTTCATGATAACATTTTTAGATGAGCATCAACAGTCCTATCGCAACTTTCTTCGTGTTTTACCGACAATCTCAAACGTTATTCTGGTAAATAATCAGTCCAAAGAGACGACAAATCGTCAGGTTGTTTTCGAATTATACGCGTACGGCACGCATAACGCATCACGGGGGTGGATGTGGTCGACCGTGTCCAGAAATAAAGTTGTACGGTTAGCAGCGTCGCGGGCCCCGGTCAAGTTCCTTGCGTTGCCTGGTGCTTTTTATGTATACGTTCGCCACAAAAAATTAGTCCTCTTCTCTTTTCTTTCTTTGTGCATTTTAACCCTTGTTTTAACATCCTGAAACGATAATTACGAATTTACTTGAATTTTGAAATTTTTAACTTTATTGTTTACCCAAAAAAGCCGTAAAACAACGCCAGGAGACCATGTAAACCTCGGCCTGTAAACGTGGCTACAAAAAAGTACAATTCATAAATCATAGTCATGCTCCGTTCATAAAACAAAAATCTCTGGACTGACGACATGTTCGGGATCCCGGTTGAAAACAAAATTCACTGGTCCCGAAATTTAACGACCACCATCATTATTTTCAGTACCTAATTAAGACTTTATTCAGTAGCAGAGAATTTGTCATTCGATCAAAAGAAGTTCTTGGGAAAATGGAGGCCCGTCACATAATCGGCACTAACGTAAGGAAAACTACGCGGTCCTTAATTCTACGCATTTAGCTTCAATTTGCAACGCGTGCGCGTATGCTGCGCAGATAATGGAGGGTCGAGGATACATTTGAACGGTTCTACGGTTCTTCAAGATTGGCAATGGACAAATGGTCCAAAACAGTCTTCCCTATTAATCATTAACAAATCATATCTCTATTATTTCTTGTCCATGCAATTTCAACAAATCTCTTGAGAAAAGAAGACTCTTGCCGTACGAAATGTACAGTGCATGATCAGCGCTCTATCCGTTAATTTGGCTGAAATCCGATCTCGTGTTTTCGCACGGTACCCTTCGGACAAACTGCATGGCTACGGAGGATTCTTATTACTCCATGCTGACACCCGGACGGGAAAGCTGGAAATTTATTGCAAACAAAATGCGGTGTGATTACAGCCAGCGACTGACACAATTATAGGCATGTAGGTTTGCCTTGGCCTAGTGCGTTTGCTACCCGTACACGTATCAACAACGAATTATTTTGAAATTCCAACACCGTTTACCGGTGTCAAAATCTACGGTCCCGGGCCCAGCGGCCGGGCCCGGGCCGGCCAGCCGCACAAGTACACCCGTGAATTTCCAGCCAACTTTACATACATAGCGCGTCACGGTGATGCGATAGGCGATGTGCATGTACTTATGTGAACGATCGAACGATGTTGATGTACGCAGACATTTCTTACTCTGGTTGGCCGTTAGGGCAAACACAAAAGAATGATCCCCAATCTATAAATAAAATGATGTGTAACTATCAAAACACTGAATAATCAATAGAAAGTACCAAAAACTCAATGGAGATATCTTCCTATTAAATTCTAAACTTGCCCAGAATTTCAGGGGTAAAAGCTGTTGCCAACTACGGTTGAATTTATGGAGCATGTGGCTGCCCATTAAAAATGTCGCTCAGAGTAATTGTAAAAAGTCATGTCGTTGCGCGGAGTGATTTGCAAAAAGTTTCGCTGGAACTACGCGCTGCATCGGATCGGGAGTCCTGTTTATTACGTCACGATTTACTATGTTTTGTTTGCTGCCCCCAACGACGACTTTTACACAAATTGCACGTTCGGGTCGAAACAGGACCTGAAAAACAGCTCGAAAAAGTACCTTTTGTATTCATTTCATGACAGAAACAATAGGCGTTTTTATGTCATCACACCCTAGGCTACATATACCCGAAAAATGACGGAAATGTCTTCGAGCATTCCACAACCTCTTTAAGTATTCCAAGATAGCATGTCGCGATGCAAGCCAATTTGAGTACACGCTTTGAATTGCGTAAACAGCAGAGCGACACGTTGGTCTACTACTCGCCATTAATGTATACATGTACACACACACACACACATTGTATACATTTTCAGTTTAAGTGATCGTATTTGGTGCAGCGGACGCATTGACGTCGTCTTATTGGGTTATCAGACAAGGTTTTGAACTCAAAATTTTGTAAATAATGTTTTGATTTGCGTAAAGTTTATTCGTAGCATTCTATTGATCATTTTCAACCGAATTCTCCGGTAAACGACAAACAAATACCGACACAGAAGACAAAATGGAGCTTGTCTGTGATGTGCAAAGAAATCTGACATATTGCATGCTCCGGGATCTTTTAGGTGCGAGTGATACATTGTAGCGGTTGTCATGAATTCGGTCGTCATGAATTCGTGTAAAAAAACCCATTCATTTAAGACATTGGCCAGACGTCCATTGGTCTAACAAAACAAAATACTGTGTATAGTTCCGCTGATTCAGGTTGACTGACCCTTACCTTCATGGGGCGTCAGACCAATGGAACTTCAGATCAATGGGACCTCGGTTCAATTGGTCATCGGACCAATGTGACGTCGGACCAATTGGACGTGTATACCAATGAAACGTATAGACGAATGTGACGTATAGACCAATGTGACGTATCGACCAATGTCGACAAACTTTGGGGCCGTGTCATAAGTCAGAAATTTCGGACTTATGAGGCGTCGGACTTATAAGTCATACAATTTATTTATTCCGCCTCATAGGTCCGACCCTCATAAGTCCGACGTCGGAAAACGAGGCGTTTAATTTGTCGGACCTACACAAATAACACTATGTTGTGCCAAACGTGGTGCAACATTTTGGCTGCTCGTTTGTAGTGCAGTAAACTTCAACATTGCCATGTGTTCTGAAGTTTGAGATAAAATAGGTGAACAAAGGGAGACTATTGCAATGGGTTATACAGCGAATGACAGTCCCTTTTCTACTACGCCTCCTGCACTGGTGGGGGTCCAAAACTACCCATTTCTAGATACTCAACCATCGGTAGCAAATCATGCCGATCAATCCATTGAAAAGAAAAAGGTTGAAGGCAATCCTTATTTTTAAATTTCATTTTGTTTTCAAAGCAGAAGTAATTTCAGATTCTTTTGTTTCTATGCTTTTGCAAGATCAGAGTACGTACACTACAGCTGCATAGGCGATTGAAGGAAAAACATTTTGATCAATTTGTAATAGATGAAACACAATGTAACAATTTTAACCCACATGTGACTTTAAAGCCGAAATCACTATAGCTCTCTACTTGTTGAATGACCGCATGAAAGTCGGGGCATATTGAATGACTTCCCTCATAGTAAAATATACTATTTTACTCCTAATCACAAAAAGGTGTGCGATCTTTCAGAAAACGAAAACAAAAAATAATAATTTTTACTTAAAGATCACTTGACTTTTTGTGATCAGTGGAAATATCTCGATGACGCAGGTCTCTCTTCAACTCGAGGCCTGCAGCTATATCGAGTTACTCATGGTCTGCGCAGCCAGTGATATATATTTCCTGCTAGCAATTAATCTGTTTATCGGGTGTGTTATTCAGTCTCTCAATGTTTTGAACTACAGAGGTATTATTTTCATGTTCGCAACTTCCTCATATTGCTCCGAAAAACAGCTCCATGTTGTCTTGGCTGAATTCATACGTCAGCAGGTATCTGTATAAGCTGTTAAAAATGGTTGTATCATTTTTATATTTCTAAACAATCAATAACCCCATTGCACATCGACATGCACATAACTCAATTACAAATAATAAAGTTTCCGCAGTTTTGGAGCTCGTCACTTGTAAAGGTCCTGCCAGGACGATACCGTCCAGTGTCGGTCAAAAAACCGAGAACACCCGTTTTCTAGCGCCTGAAGATCACAGACACTCCAAAACTTTCTATGAGATTCATCATATACAAGTTAGCCTGGTTGCTAAAATGTTTCCAAAACGCAAATGCGCAACTGTCTCAACTTTTTAGAAATCGAGTTACTTAGATGATCGAGTTCGTCTCCACAAGCACGCCGACAAAATAGGCTCGATGATAAGCTAATGTAAACGTTCTTTCAAAGGATACTCATGTTTTATTCTTTACTATAAAGTCCTCAAATCAAAAGAATAAATGTTCCTAAGAATGATTATGAGAAATGCCAAGAAATGCGTCCTTGCATTTATCTACGAATGAACCAAACAAGAACGTTAGCGAAAATGCACGCGCATTTAAATTTCCTGTGACTTGACTGCACCAGGCAGTTTTACAATATTCTCAACAAAAGAATCATTTTGGTATTTCAAAATATAGGCTTAAAATTCCCTTCACGTTAAATTAGAATCGTTTGCCGCACTTAAGATACATTATTCACTCGAAAATATTCAACAGTCGATCTCAGTAGTGTTTTAAATTATTTGAATACAATAAGTAGGCTGAAACATATCCGCAACAAAACACAATAAAGTAGTCCGTACCTATAATATATATCGGCAAATCTAAGAAAGAAACAATTTAATTCAAAGACTCTAGAAGGTTCTATACCATTCCGGTTTCTGCAACAAAATCGATTACCAATCAAAATTACCTAGCTTTGGGATTTTCTGTTGATTTTTTCATCAGAAGAGTTTCTTTAAGCCTGTCGGGGATTTATGTACTCGACAGTTGTATTAACCGAGCCCACAGATTTTGTGAACCTCTTGCTATTGGTGTTGACCGAGGCACTTTGACGGCAAAGACGAGAGCCGACCAAAAAGTTGCATGGGAAGACCGGAACCAGAACCTGCCAGAGATGCACCGAGGGCCGCACTGAAATACTGAAAGGAAAGACCTGAAGCGGCCAGAGACGTGTTGACAACCGCCCGGAACCACTTGAACTTGACTTTATTTCATCTCATAATTTGCAAGAGTACAAAGTAATAGGATATAATAAATACAATTAATGGAGATGTGGAATCATAGAAATCTTAGCTTGTGGTATGGACTGATAATTAGCATGATTAGGAACGTCTTCAAGGCAGCCCAGAGACCAGCCCAGAGCACCAAGAAACGCCCGGAGAGACCTTGCGTTACCGACCAGAAGACGTATACAGACGTTTGTGCAAACGCAAGAAGAGCAACTTCTATTGAATGGGCACAGATGACGTCAGGAATCTTTTAATATATGCTTTAACGGTATTCTCGCCTTTGTTGTAAGTTTACCTATTACAACAAAATATATTCCAAAACACAGAAACAGAAAAACACTCAAAAAGATATCTTTAATAGAATATAGGAGTTCTTGTCACAAAAATGTTCTTGGATCTCAATGAGGATAAGTTACTTTCATGGGTTAATAATATGCGCGCTTCAAAAATAAGCATGTAGAGAAAAATTTAGTTCATTTTGATTAACCGGCAAATTTTTTACCGTTTTAGACATTTAGAAAAACAAGATACAGATATGTTCAAATGTTACAGTTGGTTATTGAGCAAAATAGTTAAAATATTTTCTACCAACGAGTTCCAAAAAAGACACCCTTAACCACTTCCCATCATTAGACTGTTGAATAAGGCTAAGAAACAACAAACCCATATTTGGTCAAAAATTATTCATTTAGTTGTTATGTATTTTTTGTCATTACAAGAAGTTCAGTGTAAAGGGAAAAAAGTAAGCAAGTAGAGAAAATGTTAGTTCATTTTTATTAACAGGGAAACATTTTCCCCCGTTTCTGACATTTAGAAAACACGCTACAAAGTATGTTCAAATGTTACAGTTGGTTTTAATAAGGCTAAGAAATAACAAACCCATTTTTGTCAAGATGTATTTTTTGTCATCACAAGAAATACAGCGTAAAAATAAAAAAACAAATAAGTAGAGAACATTTTAGTTCATTTTGATTGAAAAGGAAAACATTTTTTCTATGCAAAGAAATTGAAGTACTATTTTTGACATTTAAAAAAAAACAAGCTACAAACATGTTCAAATGTTACTGTTAGTTATTGAGCAAACTACTTAAAATAGTTCCCAAATACAAGTTTTAAAAAAAGACTTCCTTTAAACAGACGATACATTTTTCTGCTCAGGACAGAGAGCTGAAAATAAAATGGCCACCAAAAATTCAGTTTATATATGCTGGTTACTTTGACATTTTCTGAATAAGAGCAAGAAATGCCCAACTTGTTACAGTTGAATGAATCCACAATAGCCTTTGCTTCTTTTGGTAGTTTTATTTCATGAAGGAACAGTGCCACAGTTGCATTTTATGAAGAGCTCAAGGCTTTTACACATTTAGGCAACTTGCATGTACGTCAGGCACATTTTGCTGGTGCATGATGTATTTTTGTCCCTTGGCAAAATGATAGAGAGTTGAGAGTTTGATCTCATCGTCGTCTTGAAACTCCAAGTTGTGGCATCAAGGTCATCATCCCTAGTTGGCATTTGGAACAGATCCTAGAAGCTTCCAGAATTGTTTTCTTCAAAAGAGGATGATAGGCTTTTTATTTAGTATTATTTTTTTTTCAATATGGGAGCCATGTATTTAAATATAAAAATAGGCGCCTGAATTTCAGTTCAAAACGTCCTTCCGCAGATGAGCTTACCTACTTATAAAAGCAAATTGTATGTTAAAAAATATTTAGTTTATTCACCCATTTTATGCAGTTTTATGTGTGAAAGAAAAATCAGTTAAAAATAAGAGGGCCGCCTCAAATACGACTTCCAGTTGCTTAGCTATCCTACTAGTAAAACAAAAATGTAATACAGAACATTTTATGTATTTTACTCAATTAAGGAATGTTTTATGAATGAAACAAGTGAGGTGAAAATAAAAAATTGCGGCTTCAAAAAAGAATGCGGGCATAGACGATCAACTGGTATTTTTTGTGCCCTTGGCCTTATATTATATTATACCAAACACCCTCAAGTATGCACATAACACTGCCCCGTGATCTCCGTGATCAATAAACACCCCGATACAGCCCCGATCCCTCTGAACGGAGCATTGCCACTATTGACACACATATGGCTTCTCAATGAACTGAAGTTTTGGCAAAAATATATCTTCGTTGTAACTAAAATGTTATTGGGATACAAATTGTATGCAGCCAGCACATCTTAATGCTCTGTTCATACTCTTCTTGAAGTGTTCCATAACACACTGGGCAACCTGTGTCACGGAGAGCCTTTTTTCCGAACGTGTCTTTGGTGCTTCTCTGAGCTCGTTCCAATCTCTTTCCTTCCCGCCTTCGAGAGGGTCTTTGACTAAGCTTGGTTTTTCAAGATTTTAAAGAACCAAACTAACTAGAGTTTGAGGTGCAAACACACTGTGTCCATTGTAGTAGGCTTATTATTTGGGGGGTTAGTAGGGTTGAGCATATCTCACAGTGGCAAATGGCTGGTTTCGGGGGCTTAGTTGCGCGTGTGTGGGAAACCATTTTGTCCACATTTTCAACACTTCCACCCTTGGAGCATACTATCAGTAGCACGTAAAGTTGGAGTCGAAGAATTCTTAGAAATGTGGAAATTTGCTTGAAGTTTGTTAATGCCCTACAAACCGGACAGGGAACCTCAGCTCTGTTTTTGTATTTAAACCATCCTGCCAAACAGCACAGAAATTGTGTTCTAAGGAGTTTGTACAGAAGGAACCCAAGATGCATTGTCAGATTAAGCAAACAACATTTTTTTCCACATCTTTACTTTTACCAAGGATATCAATGGTTTTAAATAACAATTTAGATAAACAAGAGTTGAAATAAAACTTTTTTCTTACCCCAAATGTCCCTGAACCCAGCTTTTCAGGGAACAATTTTTCTTCTTCCACAAAAGTAAATAACTCTCGAAATTATGGCGTCACATCAAAAATAGCGCCGAGAAAAGCAGATGATATTTTGACATCAACTTTTCATAAAGGCTTGGCCAAAAGATTTTATTTATTAAGTTTTCTTGTATGGTTTTAAAGTACAACTCATTTTATAAATGTTTTAAACACAATTATTCTCTTACCCCAATTAATGTCCAAGCCAATTTCGGGTCAACAATTATTAAGCTTCTTTGATTAAAATAAATAGTTTTCCGAAATTGTGACGTTACTCAAGTACGGAATGCTACGCAACGCGGAAGGAGAAATACAATAACTAGATTTGTGGTCCAAACACACTGTGTCCATTGAAGGCTCATTATTTGGGGGGGTGGTGGGGTTGAGCATATCTCACAGTGGCAAATGGCTGGTTTGGGGGGCTTAGTTGGGCATGTGTAGGAAACCATTAAGCAAACAAAAATGTGTCCACATCTTTACTTTTGCCAATCTGCATAAAAAAATTGGCCCCCAAACAAAATCCAACCTACAAACCCTATTTTTGAAAAGCATGTAATCGGAAGCAGAACTGGTTTTTTTCAGCCTCATCAATTTAAAGCATGTTTTTCATATTCACTTGAGAGTTTCAAGATTTGCTCCCAAGGGTTAAACAGCTTGTTCCTAGTTCCGGATCGCAAACATTATTCCGTCTCTGCTTCAGCGAGCTCAACTATTAAATCCATATTACTACCACATGCATGTGTAATTCGGTCCTGGTCCTATACACTCCGATCCTACATGTGTACGATCCGGAACTAGGCACAAATTAATGTACTTTCATTTGTTGGCAATTTCAAATATTAATAAAGGCTTTAAAACTAATTTTGATAAAAACATTCGATGCAAGAGTTTTAAGAAAGTATGAAAAAATATTTGAAATCACATGCGGAGGCCTTTCTCTTTCTGAGTGATGTACCGAGGATAGGAGAACACTTATCGTCGAATGGTGGCTCCTGTGATTTTATACAACCAGTACTTGTAAATGCATAAATCTCACAAAAGTCGTTTGTAGTCATGTGTGTTATCCCATATAAGCTGCGCCTATACAATTCCTTTAAAAAAAATTATCGCCTTTTCCGATAGGTATGTTTTGCTTGCTTTGCGAAAAACATCGACAATCAAGTAAAGCCGCCGTCTGGACAAAAACTGGATGCAAGACCTACAGAGAAGAGGCAATAAAAAGCCACCTCAACTCTGCTACACACCAGGTTTCAATCCAAGTTGAGGCAGATTTGACCGCATCATGTGCGAGTGGTGGAATCACCGGAGCGATTTCCAAAGCCATTTCCCTTGAGCAACAAGCTTTTCTCGCTTCAATTCAGGCCATGTATTGGCTGTTGAAGAATGAAATTGCTCATACTACCAACTTCGAGTCCTTGTTGCAGCTGCTTCAAGATGTTGGGTGCCGCTACTTGGAAAGCCTTCACATAAATAAAATGACAAACTACACATCGGAGAGGACTATGCAAGAAATTGTATTGAGCATAGGTGAGTGTTTAGATGGGGTATTAGTGTATTAAATATATTTCTTTTTCTTGCAACAGAAATCACTTTTTTTCATTGTGTCAGAAGACAGTCCCATTGAGATTCATGTGCCAAAATTCAGAGATACATAAAGTAAGTTTATGTCTTTTCGGACTATCGCCGCTATCGTGGCTTTTGATCACTTTACAGGAAACATGTTGAAGAATGAAAAGCTAGCTGTGATAAAAGCCTCTCCCTATTTTGCCCTTCTCTGTGATGAAACAACAGACGTTACAGTGCTGGAACAACTCATCGTGCACATAAAATACATATAGACTGTAGGGCATGGGGCTGAAATCCCTTCCGATATTAATTTCTGCTCTCAAAATTTGGGGAACACACAATATGACTTATATGGTAGATAGTATGTGTATAATCTAGGATTGACTTGATCCCATGCTCAAAATTTGCACAGTAATGTGCTACACACGAAAAAAATCTCATTGTTCACCTTAAAGAAAAACATAAGAAAACAGCGCCCTCTCTTGACCAAAATGTAAAAATATAATAGTGAGCTCAGCACTGTGCCTCAATGTTATTATATGATGTGAATGTCTTATTCATGTTCAAGGAAATGAATTTGTTTTATATAGTTAGCACAGATGTTTATTTCAAAGGGTTTTATGCCATTCTAATATATTGAGCAGATTTTAATATGCGCCAAGTTTGGTTGACTTCTTGGAAATGTGTTATAGAGGCATTATCATCCCATTTATTTGCATATATCTCTCCTACTTTTTATTTTTCCGACTGTCCTATATTAGGCTTGAGTACACAAACAACAGGGAGGTGGATTTGCAAGGTGTACTAAGTGGCTTAGTTATTATTAGTGCTTATGTTTTATTAGGTCATTTTTTAAAGGTCATGTTTATAAGGCAAATCGCAAAGCCCCCGGAAAAGCAAAAGTTAAATAAAAGTAAAGGAAAGCAAAGGGAAATTTACTGTGTGTTGACGTATAGTATGTACACCAGTTATACAGTGGATTGAAAATTAAATTACATTACAATTTACATAAAATTGTATCATGTTCTTGTCTGAATTCTTCCAAGATATGCTGAATGACATTATGTTCAATGCCATTTAAGTGAATAAGCTTATTAAAGACTTAAGAGGTAGGATCATATGTAATGAATTTCCAGACCTAAGAATGTTGGTTTTAATGACAGATACTGCACCAAAAATGAGCCTCATTAAAGTGTGTTTATCACTAAAGGAATTGGGTGATATAATTTAGAGCAATTTAACTGAAGAGTGGCTTTGTGAAACCATTACAAGTTACAGTATAAGTCGGTGTTTACACAGGAGAAATTAGATGCCTTCCTTCAATTAAAGGGAGAAATACTTACCTCAAATCGCAGACCTGAGTACATACTGCTGGCATTCAGAAAGCTGCTTGAAAAAAAAATTCATCAAAGCTTCCCGGACATGACAGCAATTAACCTTAGTCTTGAAAAGCTGCGCCAGGCAAATCGCACCCACTAAGAACAATGCTACTTACCGGAAGATTGTTCAGTCTCAAAGTTCTCTTCACTCTCATCATCCCCATCTTCTTCATTGTCATCTTCTCCTTCCACTTTCTTCAATGCCTTCATCATCGATTGGTAGACTTAGGTTGTCACCAGTTCTTGCATGAGCATAGTTCTGTGCAGAAATACCTAATGACCACACAACATTTGTTGCCTGCTTCACTGACTTTGCACTTTGATTTGCTGCATGCACAGTTGGCAAGTTCGAGTGACACTTTGTTGAGCTGAGTCCATATCCATCCAGTCTATGCCAAGGTCATCATCTACCATCTTCCACCCATGTCCGAGCAGGAGGAATGTCAGGGTGTTGTACAAGGCTGCGCTTTATAGAGTGAAGCCGCTTGGAAGTTCTGCTCGCTTGCACATGTGTTGCCTCAAGGCATCCTGATTACGTGGCATGACATTTTTCCGCCTTGGTAGCCATGTGGAAAACATGCGCATACCTTGCTTGTTGACGTGGCTGTAATCATCGCTGGACGCCAATACAGCTTGCACACAAATCACTTCTAGGCGCAGTTACCATATCTTCTGACACCATGGCGAAGACTCCCCGATGGGATTGAAATGGAGTACATAATGTTGGGTTTTTTCACCAGCAGTTTATGGCTCTCCCTATCTTCCCCTTTGCCGTAAAGGCGCTGACAGAATCACAGCCAGTGAAGCAATGGAGACCAATGACAAGTGCATCAGAGAGAGGATTCTGCAAGTGCTTCCTTATAGCTTAATAGATTGATGGTGCGGACACATTTCATCTTTACCGGTATGGAAATATATATTGGAACTGATATGATTTGAGGATAGGCAACACGCCAATTTTTAAACACATCGGTGTCTGGACTCTTGATGACTATGTCGCTGTCGGAGGACTTGGCAATGTAGGCCTGGCATGCAAAAACATTCGAGAGTATCAGCTTCTTCGTGTGAACAGTGTAGCTCAGTGACCTCTTTGTACATGTACACTTCCATTGTTAGGTGAGATAGAATGGCGCACAGTTCGAACCATGGGCTGCTGATTAGTGCTACCCCTTTCTGAAGCTTGTTACATCACAGTTACTCCAAAGTGCTGAAAGAGGAACTCTACCAACTGCTCTTTGTTGAAGCCGTTTGCCAGATACTTTTTCCACCTAAGCTTCGGAATTGGCTGTGAGAGGCTTTGAAATCTTGATCTTTGGGGGACCCAGTGGCTGCCCCTGCGTTTCCTTTCTGCATTTTATGTTGATCTTTGGGGTATCTGTCTGTGACAAAGTGGACACTGGATTTATGTTGTTGCACTGCAGAAGTTCACCAACTGACTCAGAGAAGCTTCTCAGCAAGTTCGCTTACATGCTCACTGGCATGTGTTTGGGGCTCATTTTGTTTGAAGGCATTGCCAATCCAAGTCAATGATCCAACACTTCCTGGTTTCCTGACACAATGGGTGTTTCCTTTGGTGCGGATTCCAGGAAGTGCAACAACTCTGGCTTTGTTAGGTCGCCGGACCAGACATCCTTCATGCGTGTAGATAACGATTAGTGGCGGTGGGGCCTTTAAGCAGTACGACAACATACCTTTTCAAATCAATGTTGCAACTTCTGCCAATGATGACGCGTCTAGCCAGTAGCTCTCTTATCACTCTTATTTGATTACATCTTTCCTTCCTTTTACTTTTGCCCGTTACATTTTTGTGGCCATGGGATGTGAATACCGTCTTCAGCTTTCCATCCTTTCAGTGGTTTGCTTTCAAGGTCAGTTTCGCCTCCTTGTAGACGGTCTGTGCAAGGCTCAATGCGCTTCAAGGAGCTTAATATGTTTATACAAACTTTCTCAGTGAAGCAATGATGTGAAGACAAATGGATCACATCATTGGGATCAGTTTCTGACCATTATTAAGCAATTATACTACATGGTGAGCCTAGATAGTTTTGTACATCCTGCTCATCGTCAGCCATAGCATGCTCTTAGTTAGACTCATGAGTTGCAATCTTTTGCCCTTTCCTGCCATTCACATTGTCTTGTTATTGCAGCTTCTTCTGTAGTGTGTTTCATCTAACGATTGCTTGCCTTTGTTGGTGCGAAACCCTTTCATCTGCCTCTTGTCGGAATCTCTGTTGGCTGTCTGTTCAATCGTCATATCGCATGCAACTCGTGAGTAAACTATGGTTGATCTTGCCTTGTACTGCAAAATCTCCTAATCTGGAATTCGTTGAGAACAAACTGATGTGTTTCTTCTCCAGGTTCTTCATTTCCAGCCAGTAAACAGGTGAGATACCCAGGAGAAGCTGTCCTGTCATATGAAAACATCCATGACACAAGAGTTTCAGCCAGCCAGTGAGGTGAGGCCCAGTCTCCATCTCTTGTAGCCCCCACAAGAGAACACTTTTGACCATTTGGAGACACGAACTCCAAATGCAAAGGTCGCATCTTTACTTGGATTTGATGAACCTATCATAAGCTATCATCATCGCTCTGGAAATAAATTCCTAACCAGATCTTTCACTTTGACTTCCGGGTCAAGCAAATAATTAGTTTTGCACCATTTCACCATACTGTTTTGCTTCCACCTCCAGACACTTGTCCTCTTATGAACAAACTCTGCCAGCGTGCAGCGATGGAGTGCCTCCACCATGACACTTCTAGACAACGGATACTCCTGTTGTGTTGGTGGCCATTCGCCATGATTCCGTTCCACAACCTGGTGCTACAACATCTCGATTCTATGAGTATGTCTTGCAGCCCAGCATCCCACAAAATGCTGTTTTCCTAAGGGCTTGCCATGGCTGTCATAGTGGTGTCAGAAGAACACCAATATGGATCACAATTCGGTCCGCGCGAAGAGAGAGAGTCACCTTGCTATCTACGATGTCGTTAATTCAGCAGCATGCAAATTTGCTTGATCAACTACGACCACCACCGATGGTAGGAAGTCTCCAACTTATTGGCGATTTCCCGACACTCCTGATGAAGAACTGTATTCACGGTAATTTAGGTCTGTCGGACTTGCATCGATCACTGGTGGAAGTATGCAACTGCCAGCCTTTGGAGGAGTTCACGTTGCTGAAATTAGCTTCCGTTAAGTCAGTTCAGAAGCTTACACAGGAGACGGCTTTAGGGGATCTTTGTAGGAGATAATATGCTGCATCTTTTGCGCAGGGGTGTTCTGTCGATGCTATATGAATGCAGCTATAACTCAAGAGCTACTCCAAAGGCAAATGTAGCTGGAGATGATTTTACTTTTCCAATGAAATACTACTAAATCTGATATCTGGTGCTGGCAATGAGCGTTTCCTTGTCTATAAGTCATAGACTTGCTTTGGCTCAGTTGTGAAAGTCTGTGGTTCTGAATGCTGAATTGCGATACCCATTGGTAGTTATTGTGGGTGGTTCCCTTACCTGAACAGCATGTCTACCTCCCCAAAATCTCCTCCCCTACACCAACAGTAGTAGATATTGTGCCTTTGATTAAGCATTACTAGTGAATGCATTGCTGCCTCTTTGGATTTCCTGCTGGGCCAATGGTAATGTCGTGCTCCCAAGAACTGATGTGTGGGAGACACAGTGCTTAAGACCATCGAACAGCCATAATCCAGTTGTGCCAGGACCAGTCATATGCCAGCACAGCCATTGCCAAGCGACATGTGTTTGTGCATTGCTTTCTCCCCTTTGTCAGCCAGTGTATGATAATATTCTTGGGACCCAGCAATCGTCAGAATTCGCTGAGTTTCTCCTTGACCTACTTCAACAAACTCATCTTTCTTTAGGGACATCTGAACTGCCAAATAAACCTAGCCAAGCAGGTTGAAAAGCTTTGATGGGATTATCTGATGGGCAGTATCCCAGAGTAAGGTCTGATGATGTTTGGAGGGCCATGGGAGTTTGTCCAGATGACATCAGCTCTCCTTCTCTTTGATGTCCCAGGGCAGTGGAGAAACGTCCGATTACATATGATCTCCCAAGATGGTTGGTCGAGAATTTGATTTGGCTTGTAATTCTTTTCGACGATTTGAGGAGCAGCGGCCTTTCTTCCTCTTCACTTTGGTGCTTCATGTCCCAGTAATCGCCATGTTTTGTATCCAACTCCACTTTTACAATCGTTTAGAAAGGACAAGCTATCAACATACACAAAGTCAAGCTTTCATTGCAGCTACTCCTTCCCATTTGGGTTTCATAAGCATAGTTGGGGATATGCTTCTTTCAACCGTTAGCTTGAGACTCACGTCTTGTAAGAAGACGAATCTTTATTTTTAACAGTCTCAGTGCAGTTCGGTCCCGAAGACCCTCTTTCGAGATTTAGTTTATTCTCCATACTTCTTTGTCATTAATGACACTTGGCAATCTATTATATTCTTAGGCAAATTTGTTTAAAAGCTCTCTCCGCAGTAGAGGGCTGATGGAGTGCCCCACTATTCTTTGCATTTTGTGTTTACTGTAAGAAATCTTGTGTAGTCCTTATGGCAGAGTGGAAATGATATCTTAGTTCAATGCCTACACAGTCTCTGTTTTCAGCCAGGGAGAAGCAAATTCTCGTCTCTTTTCAACTTTGCAGCCTCCGAAAGCTACATGCCATCAATCGTAAGCTCACACTGGACTAGTTGGTTGCCTTCTTCCCTCTTTCCCATCACGATCAGTTGAGTACCGGAGCTTACTCCACGACAAATGATGCACATTCTCGGAAGAACGGTGGGCAGATTCATGGTTTCCTATTTTTCCTAGTAACCTGACTCTTGAACGCAAGATTCAGGTTTTTTCCCAGCATGAGCTCAAGGTGTCTGAAGCATCACTCTCTTGTTTGTGCAATAAACGGTTATATACTGTAAAAATAAAAATAAAAACAAAAACACTTTAAAGTTTCAAAAGTTCTAAAGAAATACTTTGGACAAAAAATATCAGCCATAATTAGTTAACCTTTCTTTCACACTGTGTGCTGGTAAATAAATACACATGTCAGAAGGGCAAACCCAATTTGAATTCAACATAACACTGATGTAGGACCATAATAGCATTCATGGGTGAAGTCTTTTTAACATCTTCTTTCCTAACAAAGCTATTTTTTTTATCTGTGATGTCTCCTGCATGATGTAAACTGGATCAATTGTTTATTTTTAAGCACTTTTGAATTGAAAAGATGGTTAGGGGTTCCTGCTTCACGGGAGTAGTATGAACCCAATAACTCAATTTTTTCATGAATCTGATAATAAAATATCCTCAACAGATATAAATTATCTTATTCATAACCATATAGGTCTGAATAATGTTACCAGTAAATTTAAGCTAATTGAAGTTAATATACAGTCGTGCCTACATATATTGCAGTTGGAAAAACTTCCCGTACTTTTGTGTTGAAAAAATAAGTAATGAATAGGGTTCCCTATGGTATGGCTTGAACCAATAACTCAGTTTTGCGAATATGATAATAAAATATCCTCAAAGGATATAAAAACATCTTATTCATAACAGGTCTGTAGTGTAACCAATGTTACTAAAAATGAGGAGTCCCCAGTCAGGGCTTTAAAAATTGCATTTTTAAAAAACACATTGATATTGAAGAAACGTGGCCAGGTTTTCCAGGTGTTTGCATGTTAAACGATAATTAATATCCTTAAAAGACAAAGATATACTCACCTGGAAAGGCCATTTTTAAGCAATACCGAAACACCCTTGACCTGTTTGTTTGATCAAGAAACTCAAAATAGAGCATTGCGATTTCAGTAGTTTTAGGACTCCTCTTCTAGAAATAAGAAGAGAACGAAAATCCCACTTTTAGTTTGCTGGACCTCAAATAAAGCTGGCACTTGGCGACGCTGTTAGAAACATTAATTTGGTGGAGAGAGGATAGGGTTTTGATTTTGAGTGCGAAAGGGTGTCCAACTGTGACAACGTAATACACGGTTGCTATCATGTCAGCGGGAAAACTGCGTCATGTTGGGCTGATCTTCACTCATTAATTGTTTACATAATATAAAACACTAACCTGCAGCTGACAAGGTTTGTAGGCTGGCTTTTGTTTCAGCGGCAAGGAGAGACCGTTTCGCTTGTAGAGTCGGTGAAGTGTCTGATAGCATTTGCGATGAAAAACCACTGTCTTTAGGCATCGCGATCGAGCCATCATCATCATGAGCTGCCACAGAAACACCTTGCAATTTGTGCTGAATTCTAACCAAATCTTTCCACTTGCACACTTTCTAAGAACTTGTCCGGCTGAGCAGTTCCTTATTATTGGTTTGATTCTCCAGTAACATGAGATACATGTGCATAGCATATTAATTTTTCATTTTGTCTATGTTGTTAACATTACAATGATAGTTTGCCATTATGCCACTCCTGGGAATTCCTCGCCAGGGGCCGCACTAACACTTCCGATCGGTTGACATAGCACACGTAGTTGCCACCAGGCTATGTCCTGTATGTGGCCATAACAGTCGTCGTTTTCATTGGCTAAAAAAATGCTTTTGGTTGGCGCACGACTTAGCATCCAATGAACGTTGAGCCAGCAAATGAAGAGATCTGCGTTTTGCGAGAAAAACCTGATTTGTCAACAATCCTATACGCGGCTGAATCTGTCGTATATTGTTCCGGCACAAAATAGTGATTTTTTTTTATCATCAAATTACACAATATACCAGCCCCAAAAAATGCGGGATCAACAAAAATAATAAACTACTTAGTGTTAACTCATAAAAGAGAGATATAATTATGTCCCCTCTGCGGCAGAAAGAGAACAAGGCCAACGATACGAACGGACGCCCGACGGTCTATTAGATTGTGGAGAGAAACAAAGTCACATTCTGGAAATAAATTTGAAGTAGTACTGTACAGGGCACATATCATTTTGCGCACTGTCAGGATGTGCCTGATTTTCATATTATAAGGAGGATCTATTCTAACTTTTTTTTCTTGCTTACAGATTGCCAATTGCACCAGCGATGTCATCAAAGAGGCTTGTTGAGGTTCTGAGGAGAACAGGGTCCATTTGTGTCCAAATGGCGGGATTTGGCAGTGATGGCGCTTCGACAATGGTGGGAAGAATAAATGGTGGTTGCGGCAAAACTGGAAGAGGTGAGAAATAATAATAAATCAATCATGATGATCAACTATGCACTCTGACACGTTTTACTTATCGTGCCATCTATTATTTGCATTGTCATACTAATTTATTTGTTACTTCCTTCAAGAAGTCGTTTATTATCATCTCTAATCGACTGTGTGGCCCATCGACTCTGTTTGGCTGTTGGTGGAGCATCTGAAAGGTTAATTATATTGGTAGTTCAATAACACGCCGGAGACACCGTACCACTTCTATGAAAAAATCTCTTTTCTGCCAGGACGAGCGTTAAAGGAGATCCAGGTAAGCAGTGTTGATTAGATGGTAAAAATTAAAGCATTGATGCAAGGTTTAGGATCATGCATTTTACACACCCACATTGGGTTTGCTGGGATTGATGCATGCCCTCATCTCTGTCCCAAGAGGGTTTAGACTACTCATGGCAATGCATGATCAGGCATGGATACTTTTCAAAGACCTTGCTGGCAGTTATGGTCAGCCAACCTGAATGTTGAGAGAGAGACCTAACGCTATGGTTGTCCTGGCTGCAGGACTGGCGTTGTGGGCCTGTCTCTACATGATGCTAGATATCTGTTACAGCGAGCATCCTTTCTAAAGTTTATATAAAACAAAATATTTTTGCTTATATTGCTTTTGAACGAATATTTTTTTATTGGTGGCATGAATCAGGAGTTTTTATCCCACTATTTCTTTCACCTATCATCCAGCAAAGCTCACTGACTTCGAAATAATTCAGAAACAAGTGGCGATGACAGTAGAGATCCTGGAGGCGAGATTGGTACGGGTTATAGCCCAGAACTCCAAAATGCAGCAAGGCACTGTCTTGAAGCATGCAGGAACAAAAATACCAGATTTCTTGCCACCTAACGTCAAAGAAGGCGATCTTGAGAAGTTCAAAGAGAATGCAGACTACATAATCATGGCACTTTAATTTCACGTTCGAAAATATGATTTTGTTTGCAATTGATATGCGATTATGAATATTTTGTATTAAAGAACTTATCGTTAAATCGGTACATGACAATCAATTGCAACGCTGATAGACACATAAAGGAACGCCTCTGATGGAGGTCATCAATGCTCCCATCGATTTTTAACCATCACGTGCCTGATTGAGAGGACTGTATTTGGCTATGGAAGATGAAGCAGTCAGAGGTAATTGATGCATTGACCTGTTCAACAGCTCAACATTTTCTCTCTTTGTCCAACAGGAAATAACAACTCACTACGTACTTAGTGATGGTGAAACAGAATGAAAACCTACTGGCACTGATGGCCATGAATCTAAAACACCAAATTGCAAGGGTTGGCAGATTTGAAAAACCCTTGAAGCCTATTACCCAGCTTTATCCATTCTTGACTAAATTGCGGCAGAAGCCCATTATCCCACAACTGCTGAAGAACCCAATACTATTGTAAAGGGAAAATAATAAAACTGTATAACAGCAGGTTAAAATTTAAAAGATCAGAAAAATTTCTCTGCAGATCGCAAAGAGGCTTTCCAGTACGATGAAATGATAAAAACCGTTGAGAAACCGACTGTCATATAAGGTGCTGCTGGAATGCCCTCGCGATGGTGGTACAGAAGGACCCGGCAAACTGTTGATACCGACAAGAGTTAAGGATTGAAAAGGCCTGAAGAACAGACAACTTAACCAAATGTTTAAAATGTAATACTAGGAAGGCATGCTCTAGTCCTAGCAGCAGTATTGAAAGAAAGAGACTTGTTGATAACACATTTCCAGCCACTCAGATCCTTCCCCATCAGCCTTTACCAATCATTGTATTGAGATAATAAAATTGAGGAATGAGGATCATAAATAGGCGTATTTAATACTGATTGAAGCCATTTTTGAGTTCTATTTGGTAAGCCGGTATTGTACTTCAAAAAGTGAACGAAGTAGCAATTAAAAGCTGAATGAAGTGGCCTTAATTAATAGCACCCTCAGCATCCAAATCCGCGTCCAGCAGTTAATAGTGTCTATGATCACCTTTATGTCCAGTAATGAAAAGCGCCCTATACTGTGGTTGTTAATCAGGAGAAAATAATAAACTTTATAAGAGCAAGAGTAAACCAATGAAATGGAATTCCTCCTTAAAATCTTTAAAACTTAAGCAAAAATCAGGGCAACTGCTCAATCGCCTAGATTGCACCACAGCATCTGGAATCCACTTTTTTCCGCCCATAAGGGCCTCGACCACGTTTGTTGGCTTGAAAGCTCATGCTGCAGGATTCCACCACAGCACCAACCTTTAATTTCAAAGTGGGAGAACACCGTTGAAGGCAGGTTCACCAGATTGTTATACACGGCAGCGGACGGGCAGCGGTGGAGAGAAGCACAGCTGCAGCGGTCAGTCTCTGGAGACGGTGGTGAATGGATCCGAGGAACCAGAGAGGAGGGGGTGGAGGGCACTTGTTGCTGCCGTTCTGGGAGGCGAAGAGTAAGCCGGCGGAGGGTGGAAGGAGGGGAGAGGATGAACAAAGATCGATACACCGGGGTGACATCAGCGCTGGCGTCCCGGCTTACCGAGACGATGGACGGCCGGCTTACGTCCGGCTGAGCTGGTCCGACGGCGCCGTGTTTGTAGCTGCCCGTCGACCACGAATCGGTTTGCGGATTCCTGAGGGGGGTACCAACTTTGGGGTTTGGACTGTCGGTTCTAATGGGGGCGTGAAGCAGAACGTCGAGTTCGTTGGTGCAAGGCTGGGTGCCGGACTTGACTGGACTGCGGGTGATGGCGCCGCACTTCTACCGGCGATAAGGTTGACCGTAACCGGGTTCTGGTGAGAGTTCGTGTGAAGAACTTCGCTGGAGGCGGCTTCGATGAAATGACTCGAATGGGCGGGTGTCTCCACGACCAACGGGATGGCATTTGCGGTTACCCGCGAGCAGGGTGGAAGGATTTGAGGTTTTCGTAAATTATGCATCACAACACGCAAGCTCCTCCTTCTCTGATGGTGCAAAAGGCCAAAGATCATGATTGCTGGTGGCAAAGACCGGCGTAAAAGTGGGATAGAGCCTCAGCCTTGTGCCTGACCTGGGACCACTGTGTCCCGCCTCCAGCACAAGCCTTCTGGCCTTCTCTGCAAGAAAAAAGAACAAGGAAAAAGATTAAGTTAGGCAAAGAAAAGGAAAAAAAGACCGTGAGTCCTGTAGGCAGTAACCGAAAACTGACAATCACGCACGAGTCCAGATAGGGCTCGTTGAGTAGAATCATACGCTTCGTCGACGCACTCCATCCACAGTCGAAGGCATATCCTAGAACCTCTTTCCCCACGTGGACGGCGAGGTCTTCGCCGAGTTGATCAGCCACGTTTTACCGGCGTTGCTTTGACCGATGAGCAAGAAGGCAAAGTTCTTCTCGGCCTCGGCGCGGTTCATGGAGACCCGCCTGATATCAAACCAAGAGGAAATTTAATAACCTGCGCAGACACCAATGCGAAATCAAGTAGTCCGACTTCACCGAGTGGTGGCGGATCCTCCGGGTCGTTTGCGGCCTCCAAGCTGGCTTCCAGCGTTCCAAGTCGTTGTCCGAGCGACACATTTGCGCGGAGGAGCCGTGTCAGTTAAAACGTGGTTCCGCCAGCTGGAGGCGGCGCATTGCTCTATCGATTTGCACTCATCAGCGAGGATGAGGTCGTTGCTGAAGCATTTTACCATGGCCTCCATCAACACGTGGTGACATCTTGTCGATGTCATCGGCAGCAGGACGGATGCGTGGTAATAGGGTCCACATCAGCACGCGAAGGTGCCTGCAGGATCAGCCTGGGCGGGGGGATATGCATGTAAGTCAACAACCCCGGCAGAGATCACGGTTGGTGTTTCCTTACCATCTCACAGCACGTGCGTGACGAATTTTCTTACTGATGACGGACCTCCACACGGGCCACACGGCTGAAAGAGACACCATGAGGTGCAAATGTTTCCTGATTTTGTAGGCGAGGCCTCTCGTTTCGGTCGTCTATAGATCTGATATTGGTTATCCCCGAGTTCGGTACCATTATTATGCGAAGTCTTTTTCGAAAAATGCAGAGAAACAGGGTCCTTGTTTTGGATGATTGACTCTGCATCAGAACACATCTCTTAATGTTTTCATGGCCATGTTGTCGAAGGCCCTTCATGTACTTGGAACACATCTTCAATGTTATTATGCTGTCAAACGTCTTTCTGTTTAGTGGATTCATGAATTATATGGAGGCACATGTACATTGTACACCTTATGCTCAACCTTTTCAATTACTCGGCGCAACCGAATATCAGTCATTTTCCTGGCGAGATCGACACTTTTGGGCATCAATTGAATTGAGAAAACATTAAATTTTCACAATAATGATTATAATGTCTAGCAGTGATGTGCATAATACCAGAAACCAGATTGATTTTTTTTGGGGGTGGTCTTTAAGACTTTAAAGAACCAACTAACTAGAGTTTGAGGTGCAAACACACCGTGGTCCATATTGCAGGCTCATTTTGGGGTTAGGCACACTGTGAAAATTGCGTGATTTAACAGTTGTTTTTCTGTTGAATGCATCCATGAACACTGACGCCGAAACCATAAATCGCCATCGCCTGGCGGCAGCTTCCATTCGTTGTTTGGTTACGGTGATATCCATGTTAAACTTAAATTCTGGGACGCAATAAGCGAACATCATTACGCTTGAATAAGCTCCCGTTCTGACTTCGTTAGAACACAGTCACACGCTGTCGGTCATCAGAGAATCATCTTTTTGTACAGGGTTCGGCCGTATCGCGTGATTTTTCACTGGTAGGCGGCAGTAAACAGCGTTACCATGTGGCATAAACGCGAAGGGTACCAGTATGTTGTCAGATGAAGGCGGCGCGGGAGAAGGACTATACAGTACTCTAAGTTCCTGCTGTGTCCATAGTGTATGCATACGGTAGCATCTTGGAGCAAATTTACTCTATCCGTTTCTGCTTACATGTTTGTGGTTTTGTATTGTAAATGACTCACACTTAAGGAGAAGCGCTAGAGAAGCAGTTTCAGTTTGAGAAACATTGGTCAAACGACAACACATTTGAAAGTTGCTTATTGTCATTGCAGCATGACTGCCGTAAGCCAACGTAGCAAGTATCTACATTCGTAATTTTCATGGTTTATCGATAGCACCTTTTGCCATTACATGACGTGTAAATAAGTTTCTGTATGTGAAGTACGTTCATTATATGAGAATATCCAGGTACTGAGGCTCACACAGTACCTGTCATTCGAGTAACCTCGATACAAACATGAAACATCTTTGTCGTTTATCGGTTCCCCTATCAAATAATCACTGTTTAAATAAAAACAACATTTTGTTCTGTAGCAACAGAGAGTTGTTAAGGAACAAAACAGCGAATGTGCTGTTAGTTACAAAACGACTACATCTTAATCATATCTGTTACAAAATAGTAGAATCCTCTGTAAATGAACAATATCAAATAGCAAATAGAATCTATTGTTAATAATAGAGAAAAAGAAACATATAGAATATACTGTACAAAACAGTAACTCCTGTAATGCCAATTGACAATAGAATCAACTGTTATTGAACAGACATTTTTAACAGTGGTTGATACATCTCATGGCAAATGGCTGGTTTGGGGGCTTAGTTGAGGTGGAAAACATTTTGTCCACATTTTCAACACTTCCAAACTCTGGAGCATACTGTCAGCAGTATCAGTAAAGTTGAGCCGAAGAATTCCCAGAATCAGAAATTTGCTTGAAGTTTGTTAATGCCCTACAAACCAGACAGGGAACCCCAGCTCTGTTCTTGTATTTAAACCATCCCACAAACAACACATAGAAATTGTAAGCCCACAAGGAGTTTGTACATATGGGGCCGATTGTCAGATTAAGCAAACAACATTTTTTCCACATCTTTACTTTTATCAGATATTAATGGTTTTAAATAACAATTTAGATAAAAAGGGTTGAATATAACTGTTTTCAGCCCAAATGTCCCTGGACTCTTAAAACCCAGCTTTTTTCGGGAACACTTTTTCTTCTCTTTTCACAAAAGTAAAGGGCCTCCCGAAATTATGGCGTCACATCAAAATATGCTGAGAAAAGTAATAAATACTTCAAAAATTGTTTTAAACAATTATTCTTACCTCCCAAATGTCCAAGCATCATAACCCACCATCTTCGGGAAGAATAATTTCAGCTTTGATTTGATTCAGTTCAGGATGTTATCCAAGTACGGATTGGTTACAACGCGGAAGGAGGAAATAGTAACCAGAGTTTGTGGAGCAAACACACTGTGTCCATTGAAGGCTCATTATTTGGGGTTGGTGGCGTTTTGAGCATATCTCACAGTGGCAAATGGCTGGTTTGGGGGCTTAGTTGAACATGTGCTTGGGAAACCATTAAGCAAGCAAAATAATGCTGTGATTGGTTCATTCAACGTGAACGACGAGAAATCAACCGGATGAAGGAAGAAACGAGAGGTTGCGGCGGCAACCTTGCGACAATTGGGCACTGCCGATAACGAACGACAAGAACTGTCACCCCTACAACATGTAACGAAAGAGATCGACACAGACCAAAATGTCAGCCCTGTCAGGCAATAAGCCGTGAGTTCGGGCAGCTACGTATGATGGTATGAGCCCGTGGGAAGACTACCTCGTGCAGTTTGAGCTATTAGCCGAGCTCAACGGGTGGAGTGCACAGGAGAAGGCTATGTACCTGGCCGCTAATCTACGAGGCGCAGCACAGGCCGTGCTGGGTGACTTAGATGGCACTAGACGACGAGATTATAACGCCCTCGTCACGGCACTCGGTCAACGATTTAACCCTGATAACCAGACAAGGTTGTTTTGTGTTCAATCCTGTCCTGTTTTTTGAAGATTTTCGAAAAATGTGCCTACGCCCGTAACATTAAATTTCTGGACAAACATAACATTATGACTAAATCACAATTTGGTTTTCGTAGTAAACATTCTACCAGTTATGCACTCCTTGATTTTATTGATAAAGTTTCTAATGCGATTATAGGAATATTTCTTGACCTCTCCAAGGCATTTGATACTATTGACCATAAAATATTATTGCATTAACTGTCGTTTTATGGTATCAGAGGAATTCCTCTTGAATGGTTTCGGAGCTATCTTTCGAATAGATCGCAGTATGTATCAATTAATGGTATAAATTCAAGTTCTGGTATTCTTACCCATGGCATACCTCAGGGATCCATCCTTGGGCCATTGCTTTTTATATTATATATTAAAGCTACAGTCCATCATTTGTAATTTGTGCATTTTGTTCGTTTGAAGCAACAAAAGAGTTCAAAATCTAATTAAGGATACTGAACAACTAAACCTGATGAAGTTTCAGCTAAGCTTCAGCTGTATATATTCCGAGAAAACAGCTATCTAGGATCTCAATTTCAAATCAAAAGTTAGTGAATCATGTTTTGAATTGCTTTGAATTGCAGCTATACGAGACGTCGCACACTGATCCGACGAATTATAGCAACCGCGCGCGCGTGTGCGTCGTGCAAATGCTTGCATGCGCTTCGCCGAATAACAAAACAAACTACTAATTTAAATTTTTTCCTACGGTGCGTCCAAAGACGCACCATTGGAAAGGCCTTCTTTCGTTGATTACTTCAAAATGACAGCTTCCCAGAAAGAATAATTTCACAGGGAGTTTAGTTCCCTTACTATCTTTCAGCCAAGTTTGTTTTTCAACAATAATTACGCCAGTTACTTTTCGGATGGCTGCAAATGATGGACTATAGCTTTAACGACTTTACAAATTCTTCTAGTGTGCTATCATTTATATTGTTTGCTGATGACTCCAATTTACTTTTTTTCACATAGTGACATTAATCACCTTGTGCACACAGTTAACAAGGAGCTTAAGTCTGCTGCAAATTGATTCGCAATCAATGGGCTATCCCTTAATACTGCCAAATCAAACTACATGTTATTTAGTAATTCTGCTAGTGAACTTCCATGTGAGGTCAAGATTAACGATTCCATTGTTAAACAAACTCTTTGCTGTAAATTTTTGGGATTATTTATTGATTGTGGGCTAACATGGAAAAGTCATATCGATCATATTTGTAAAATTATCGCTAGAATATTGGTGTTATTAATAAGATTAAACATTTTTTTTTCCCAGACCCGTTCTTGATTCTCTGTACCTTTTAATGCCCCGGTTGTATCATACATTAACCCTAAAAGGGCCGCAGGCGGAATCCGACCCCCCCCCCCCCCAACATTTTCCGTTATAGCCTCTTAAAAAAAATTGTTTCCCGCCCTGGGCTGTTATGACTTTTTAGCCTTGAGCTTTGCGCATCTTTTGATACCAAAAACATAAAAAATCGGACCAGGGATTGCCGCGTATCGAAAAAATTTCCGGCGCTACGTGCCGTGAAAACTGAATTTTCCCATTATATACATTGTGTACACAGAGCAGAATTGACATTCGTACATGAATAATTAATTAGCCATAATTCCAAAACCCTTTGACCTATAGTCATGAAATTTCTTGGGTATGTTCGTGAAGAGTTGCTCTATGCATGTACCGAGTTTCAAAAAGTTTCGTCACTCGATGGTCGAGATATTGGGGGCGGGGGCGGAACCCCCCCCCCCTTCCCCTGGCTGAGAGCTGATCAAAATAGCCCGGCCCTTTTAGGGTTAATTATGGGATAATCGCATGGGAGGTGCCGCTGACAAATATTTAAACAGACTTCTCCTCTTGCAGAAACGGGCCCTTCGAATAATAAACTTCTCAGATTTTAATGCACATACAGATCTGTTCTTAAAACATAAAACTTTAAAAAACTCGATGATATTATCATTATCAGCTTGAGTCCCTCATGTACAAGGTCGCCAGTAACAATAAACCTTCCTCCATTAAAGTATTTTCTGGAATCTCGACATTCATTCTTACTTTACTCGTCAAGCCTCTAATTTTCACATTCCATACACCCGTACTTCTTTGCCCATAAAACGGTTAAACACAGAGGACCCATGCTTTGGAATTCAGTTCCTGATAAAGCTTAGCCTCAAGCATTGACCTTAAACGTATTTACAAATCTTTATTTAAGCTTATAGCTGAATCTCTGCAATACAATTGTTCATTTAAATCCAGGAGTTAGCGAGCCTACATTGTATCAGCCCATGCGTAGGTATGGTAAGTTAAACTTAGCTTTTTGTAAGCAACATGTACTGAGCCCTGTTGGTATTTTGTCTCAATCATCCCTCTCTTTTATCTTCTTTCTGGAGGCTCATTTTTGTGTTGCTTTCTCTGGGACCATTGCTTACAAGCTTTGCTTCATAATGGATCCCTCTGCAGTATCACTTGTTCGTTAGTGCATCTTTATATATCCATTTATTTGTTATTTATTATTTATTTATTTATTTATTTATTTATTTATTTATTTATTACTTTCTATGATTAACTTTTGTTGGATTAATACTGTGGAAATAAAAAAACCTGGAAACTGAATTAAAAAAACCGAACGAGAGGGCGAGATAGAAAACTTCCCGAAGTTGACCCAGAGTATAAAGGCTGGTTAACACGACAGGCATACCAAACAGCACCCTACGAGCTACAAGAAACACTAGCAAGAGAGCATTTCATGGATGCTCTAGATGATTCTGACATCCGTTGGCAGGTGTTTCAGTCAGGCCGATCAACGTGATGATGCTGTAAGAGTTGCCATTAGCTTGAGGCATTCGCACAGCAGAGAGACAACGAGGCCAAAATAAAGGGTGCAGCACCGGCTGTAAGTGATATCCTCTGACACGACAGATACAACAGCCGCAACCACAGGAACGACAGCTGGCTGCATTTACCTCTACAACTGGTAATGCTATTACCGGGAGTTCAACAATCTGAAACAACTAAATGGGGAAAGGAAGATGGATAATGGCCAAAAGTTTGGATCATCAACACAATGAAGATGGGCACGCCAGAGAGACAAAGGCACCGTGAATTGTTGGAACTGCCACGAGACCGGCCATTTCAAACGAGAATGCCCGAAAGCCGGTTCATGGAGAAATGATACAAGCTCCCTTCAGGGAAACGGCCGGACAGTCAGCTTGTGGGCTGAAGATCGACTCCAACAACCAGGCCCGGGCCAGCAGGCCGCACAGCAATAAAGCCGCGCATCAGATCGACAGTGGGAGCAGGTGGCATGTGTGGCCGGACATCTAGAAGGGGTTGGTGTGAGTTTTCTGGCCAGAGATTTACTACGCCATACCAGAATCAACGCGATGACCAGAGAATAAAGTAATCACCATGGGTAACAGCAGATGCCCCTACTTTCCCTTGGGCGTGGGAGTTTTCAACTTAAATCAGCAAGCAGAGCCCTCAGGCCGCAACATGATGTATGGGTGGCTGAGATCGACATAGACAGTATCCTGGGCTATGATTTCATGATGAAATACAACTGTAATGCGTGCGCAGCCACTGCACGGGCACCAGCATCATCATGCCGCATCACCAGACACTACAGGAACATTCCCACCAGGTGGAGAGGTATTTCTACGGGGAAAACTGTACAAAGGCTTATCTCGCCGGCCATGTGACGAATGTCAACAGTGCGAAATAATTGAGCACAATGACTATGAAATACATGATCATGACATCACACACCGAAGCCGGCAGCCATCATTAACTTAAAGCCAAACGTAGCTTGCTTAATTGCAAAGAAGGAAGAAGTGATGAGCCACAAGAAAAGTGTATGATTTTATCGACAAAGAAAAATCGTCGAAAAGCTACGTGTAATGATGAAGTGCATGGATGCTCAGCCCAACCCGTGTGCACAAATGAAGTTGATAAAAACGCCGATACAAGATATAGCACTGGCGCAGCGCGATACCGAGGCGCAATATTACAACATGCACTATTCCGTGATTGGGCTACAAAGGCCAGAAGAAGCCCCAGAGGAAAAGTCTGAAGGGCTGGAGGTCAGGAGTTACTCGGATGGACAGCCAAAGACTTGAGATGGTCGCAATTGAATGACGAAGATATAAGGCAGGTGCTCCGATGGAAAAGTCAAAAGAAGAGCGACCAGACTGGAAGCAGAAGTCTCTCCCAGTGCGCTAAATCTGGCTGGACGTGGGAGCGTCTAGAAGTACGTGATGGGTGCTGTATTGACGATGAGGAATCAGCTGTAGGTGATAAGATAACGTGGCAATTAATCCTTACTTCGAATAGCCGTGAAGATTTGATGGCTCTTCACGTCACGGACACTTCAGGACGGACTAGGACGTCTGACAGAGTTCAGAAGAGGTTCTGCTGGTACGGGTGGCGAAGTGACATTGTGAGTTTTGCAAAAGTCGCGATATCTGCGCAATAATGAAGCAGCCGCTGCGACGCAAATCGCAGCCTTATTAAAGTACAATGTCGGCATGCACCAATAGAAAGAATAGCAATTGATGTGATGGGTCTCTGCCAGTTTCAGATCGAGGAAATTGCCGGACTTGCTGATAGGCGACTTTGAAGGAAAAGTACAGTGAGCATACAGAGTACGCAGAGAAGTTCACTCGAGCACATGGAAACCACAACGGTATGCAGAGAACACCTAGTAGCGACAGAAAAACAAAAAAAGCTATGACCACAAAGCACGTGCAGGTGGCTACAACAAAGGAGATGTTGTATGGTTGTACAGCAAACGAAGAAGAAGAGGATAAGTCCCAAACTACAGAGACACTTGGAAGGCCCGTACCTTATTACCAAGAGGCTGAGTAATGTCATACAGGCTTCAGAAGGAATAGAACAAAACCAAAGGTCATTACATATTAATCAGCTCAGGCCATATTGTAGGAAGCAAGCATTTAAAATGGCTTTGGACGAGAGCAGTAAACAAGACACCAAATGTAGCCGGGAAGAAAAGAAGTCAAAGATGGGCCCTGCAGAACAAAACGAAACAGAAGAAGTTCAACGAAGGTACAAGTAACAACAGGGCGCAGGACTGGGCGACGAGATAAACCTGGCAGACAACAAAGAAAGTAATCTACGAAAGAAGTAAGCGAAGCAGGTGCCAACCGAAAGAAGCCGAAAAATTAGCACCAGGCATTAATTGAACACTTTGCAGCAATGGACTCAACCATGTACCAGTACTCGAAGCATGCACGTACGCATGCCGGAACAACGCAAAACGCAATTTTTTTCTAAAATTATGTGCGCGTTGGACGTGCGTCTTGAAAAACCGTTAGACTGGACGTGACGAACAAGACGGCGCTGCGTCACCTTCGTTGCAACAGCAACGAGACAACACGTATACATTTTTCTTCTAAGTTAAGATGTTTCACCAAACCAGCCAATTACAACAAGGAGGGTGGTGGAGGCCGAGTCCGGGCTACACGCCAAAAAAAAAGATGTAAGGGCAGGGATAAAGGAAGTGAGATAAGCGAACAAGGTCGAGCGGAAAGCAAGAGCGAAAGAAAGAGACAGAGGCAGGCAGAAAGCAAGAGAAGAAAGAGAAGTCGTCGTAGTCGTTCTGAGCTCGAACTTTGGTGTCGATGGAGACACGAGGCCACCGTCGTCAACCAACGAGCCCCTCGGCCCCACCCCCTCCGCTGAGGATATGGCTGGTGGATGATTTTGAGCAGGCGACTGCCGAAGTATTGAATGGAATAAAAGGAAGAAAACAGGACGTCAAAAATCACACCAGCGGAGGCACCGTCATAGGTTGAAGCGCCGACATCTCCCCGTGAAGGAAGAACCCAAGTCCACGGCTGGAGGTGAAGTGGCATGGATAAGGCAGCAGGCGTTGACCACTAGAACAACAAGGTCTCGGCATGACCAGCTGCGAAATCGTCTTCGGAGTCACAGTGAGGCAAGTGACCCGAGACAGCCATTTTCCGGATGGCCGGAAGTGCGAGGTAAAGAGTACACTGAATATATTATGCCTTCACATAGGACGTTATCCGGAAGTCTGAAAGCTCTACAACTCAGGAGAGTTATGCTTCTTAGGTGAGGGTGTTATTAGTTTAACACCAGTGAGGGGTTAAGCTCCTCCTGCCCCAGCCAGACAGCGGGAGTGTACCTGGGTCGCCCAACCTTTGAGTTTTATCGACTGACTGGCAATCTGAAGTCGGCCACCACACCTTGTCGCTTGGGGTGTAAATACAATGCCAGTTCTACCAGTCTAATAATGCAGCTGCGCAGATCGACACGTCGTCACAATCATCATGAAGCTAGCCTCAACTATTTCAGTCAAACGGTTATTCCGCACAAGATCATCAAGTGTTCATCGATGGAGCTACTCGCGGCTATCCAGCGCAACAGAGTCAGCCAGCCTCAGCTTTAGAGTTCATCGATGGGGCTATCTAGCCCGGCTATCCAGCACGCACCAGGGTTAGCCCTCAGCACAGAGTTCATCGGTGGAGCTATCTTATCTAGCCGAGTACCAGTGTCAGCCAACCTCAGGGTTCCCGAGTGATCATTAGAGAAACTTTGGTAAGATACAGTTGGTACAAAAACGAACACAGTGAAGAATGGGTCTTGAAATACAAATTCAGAGTTTAAATTTCAATAAAGTAGCCTGCCGCTTTGGACGCGATGCGTCTGAAGCGCATGTTTCTTGAATTATGTGTATAGCGCCCTCAGAAGTGGAGCGCCCGAATAACACATGGCGGCGCCCTGGCAGATGCAATGTGCCAGTGTAGTGTATACGGCTCTAGCTCTGGTGTAGAACTGCAGTAAGAAATTTTGCCGTTTTGTTTGAAGTTGAAAAAGTAACATCGAACGGAAACTGTGTCTGTTCAGTATGGGAGACACAAGAACAGTTCGTTTTTGTAGAGACATGTATCTTTGATAAATGTAGGACAAAGATAAATATTTGTGCAGAAATTAGTTAATTGTTCCTGAACAGTGTGTATAAATGTACATGGATTCAATAATGACCGTCATGCTCGTTGGCCACACCAGACTACGGAAACAGATGATGTTTGAAAGCTGTGCTGCCGTTTTAAACATCAGAACGTTGTTTTCCAAATGTACAGATTATGTTATTTAGATTATGTTAGCGTTTTGTTGAGATATTTTTAGCGGACCCGATTTCTGAGTTATATTTGTTATTGTTGAGATATTCAGAGTTGCAGACCGTACTTATTGTATGGAAATACTTTGAAATTGCTGGAGACGACTGTTGAATATCTTGGGGTGCATAAATTACTTTAGAATTGGCGGACAATTCTAATTTAAAGTGACCGGACTTTTTAGGCAGTTAGTTTGGCATAAGATACCAAATATGATTATTTTATTAAGAACATTGTAAGGCTTCACCTGGTGCAGTCAAGTCATAAGGTAGTTTAATTACACGTGCATTTTCGTTAAGTTTATTTTGGTTCATTCGTAGTTCAAATGCAAGGGCGCATTTGTGTCTTAAGTTAGGAGAATGTAACGAAAATGCAAGTCATGATTAATTTCCAGTTAGCACATTTTATTCTTCACTTTGTTGATAAAATACAGGTTCCTTTCATAAACTTAATTGATAGGACTTACGGAAGATAAGAAGATACGTTTAAAGTTAACAACTCGTATTTTATTATAAGGAAAAATTGATGCCAATACAGTTGACTGTGTGCTTATTGATAATAGGACTATGATAAACTAATGGTAGAATAACTGTGAAATAAAATGACTGGTACAAGTTTAATTTATCGAATCTTTATAAATTAAAGACGCTATGATTATTATTAAGAAAGACGCTATGATCATGAATAAGAATAATATTTGGCGCAGTGGTTTATGGCCAATCAGATCATTGCAAGAAACATTTTTGTTATGATGCGCTAGCTCCTTGCATTACGTACGCGCCCAATCGCTACCAAAAGACGAGCCAGAGTCGGGGCTCGGTGTTCGGAATCGTGACCGGTTCTGGCCCGGTGAGGAAGTTCACCCAGAAGGAGCGTGTCGTACTCAACATTTGATTACGTACACATTGGCGCTCCTGCCTCATGTTATACACCAGACAACTAGATTATACGCATCGGGCACGGTGTCTGCCAACAGTATTAGAAGACAATAAAACCGTTATTATTATTTTGAAGAACAACACGATCTCCAGTTAGAATTCTTGTTTTGTCTCTAGTCATCTAGTACTTGAACCAGTAATTTCGCGCTCGTTACAATAGTGTACGGCTGGAAAATAAAGAATTATCTACATCTTCCATATCTATGGACATATCTTTCATTTATTCTGTCACCATTAACTGCAAACTCGAATTTTAAAGTGATGATCCCGGTCAAAAAAAGAAACTCAGTACACAGACAGAAAGAACTGAAGGCTGAGAAACAAGAAAAAAATCACCAATTAATTGCTTATTCACAAAATCAAACTATACAATATTTACAGATCCGGACTCATGGATCAAGCTTCTAATAATCAATCTCCAGTTATTAATTTTGTTTACTCAACAATTTAGTCTACAAATTCAATTTCTCAAAAGCTCAACTCGTCAATTTCTAAACATCGCAAATCTCTGTAACTGAGTGTTTGTACAACGACACAATCCAAAATCAAATCCAGCACTGTAGGATGTGAAATAAAATTCAGCCGTAACTCTTGGTTTAATTCAGCCTTTGCTCCAAATTCAATTCAGAATTCAGTCTAATCAGATATAAATGATTTGGATCTCCAAACCAACCGTGTCTATACCACAATTCAAAATTCACTTCAATCAAATATCAATACTTCTTTTCCCTTCTTATAAACTGGGTGAATAAATTAAACTAAATCAACCTTTCAGATTATCACGCGCCAATTCGACAATTCAATCACTGTTTGTTCTCTTAATTCCTTCAAACAGCTAAATCAACTTCGGTTATATTTCTTAGGATTATTCCAAAAACAAATTACAGCTTTCTCTGCAAATTTAAGGTTTGCACTTTTAACTGAGGCACTTTCCTTTGGGGTCTCGTCTCCGTGCGCGTTTCCAGCTGCTATAGGACACGGTCAATCGGCACGGGACACTGTGCTTGCAGACTGACATCGTAGTCGTACTGCAGTCGTTACAATTCATCATGAACCCAACTCGTGAGGTTTCCGGCCATCTATAATATAAAACAGTTACGAAACCCATCCAGTATTTTGTTCTCAAGATGCTCAAGTATTGTAACGCGTAAATCTATAATAGCGCCCTCATTCGGCAAATCATTGCCGCATCAAGATCTAGAAACTACCGTTCAGATGCTCAAGATAAAGGTTCAGGTTTTGACAAAATCTTGTGTAAACAAGCCAAGAGATGCAACAGTTGGTGAGTTAATGAAACTTTGGATTCCTTTCTTAACAAGATTAATAATGGAAGATATGGGCAAGTGAAATAAGGAATTTGAGGTTGTTTTATCGTTAAGGATTTGGCGATGTACTGTAAACGACATGGACTGTTGTGTAATTACTGCAGGAAACTTTGTAACGGGGAATTGTGCATCACTTACCTTTAATGTGGGAGCCATATCATTTGAGCATTTCTCTCTTAAATCAAGCCACATGCACGCATAGATTACCTGTCACTTACCTCGATAAAGGTGAATTTATGTTGCACATGAGACAAAAGAAAGTAGCCTGGCATAACTTAAGTAGCGATGTCAAATAGGTGCCGCCATCTTGGCTTCCTATTATTACTGTGTACAAATACTCGCTCAAACATCGATCAACATCCGTCAATTAAATAATTAGAATATTCGCTTTTTTCTGTCGATAACAAAAGAATAATAAATAGGTTTACCTTTGTGTTGTTATTTTCTTGTAAAATTATATTTTAGTGGTGTATTTACATTTACATCCGAGTAATTTCCGGGGTCAAAATCTTCATTGGCGGCCATTTGAATTTTTTCAGACGTCGGATGTGCGTCACGAAAACGCGTTTTCTCATGAGATTGAGGGTATTATAGGTAATATGCGCTACGATCATGCACGTAACACATGGAAACCTGCGTTGACATTGTCTGCAGACGATCTTTGTCACCGAGAACGATTTTTAAATCGTACAGATTTAAGAAAAATCTTGTCAAAAAGGTGAATTAACTGTTGATTTTTTTAAATGGAGAGGGTTCGCAGTAGAGGCAAAGCTCTAGAGATGATTGTTAGTGTAATCTTTGAAATTATAACAGGATTGTTTGCTGCGACAAGCTGCGTCTTTTTGTAAAATGGGATTTTTGTCATGTACCGCGTGCGCGCAGCCAGTATTGGCGCAGTGGCGGGTAATTTAATATTTTTAGTAGACATAGTGTCTTGCCTTACTTTCCTTAGGTTGAGCAGCGTAGGACAGAAGTAAGTTGAGGAACTTCCAGACAGAATAGACCGGATCACTGCTACTGCAAAGAAATGCGTGAGAAGACTTTTGTCTGTCAGAAAAAATCAAGGATCTGGAACGAAGTTACGAAAGACCGGCAAAAACACAATCACCACTTTCAAGATGGAACTTACACCACAGAATTAGCAGAGCTTGTCTACAAACTTCTAGAGGCACCATGTGGGCATGCACACGTAGGACCCGTTATTGAGGCATGTCTCAAATTCACCAGGAACTTCTGTCTCCAAATTACCAGCACGCTCAACTGTTGGAAACATGAATATTCAGAGAGGCTTGCTCTTGAACAGAAGCAACAGTGATGAATTTTTCAAACAAACAAAACACATGTCTCTACAGTGACAGGACAAGCAAATACGCTGAAAAATTCATGGGCTACCATGCTTCGGACAGTGACGGGCGATACTGGGTTCTTGGAATTAGGACACTTACCACCAAATCAAGGAAGTAGCAAGACATTGAAGATAGATCAGAAACAACCCAATCCGGAACATCCAAACCACCTTGGAAATATTCGTAACATCATGTCTGATCATTACCCTCTACAGAAAAAAATGGCATGAGCTGCTGGAGGCTTTCAGAGGAGATTCTACCAGAGTGATGGAAAACTGGGATGAGCTGTTCAGAAGATCGAGCTCCAATCGAGTCTTCTTAACTTCTTTTGTGGTTTACAGTTTGTTCAGCTAGCAGAGGTAAGCTGGGTCATCCTATCCTTGATAGAACAGACAAACTTGTCAGAGAGACCACCAGCCCACCGTTTGTGCTAAAGACAAACAATGAGTCAGGAACAGTGCGCCTCATCAGGACAGCATCAAAGGCATTTTCCCGGACTGGAGACCAGAAGTCAGAATGCTATGGGATTTTGAAGCTGTTTGTCAAGCCACATCTGACCAAATGTAGTATGACCTCGGTACCACTGTTAGCATTTCGTACGGAATCGTTTTAACATCCTATTTTTTAATAGGGCACATGTATTCTTTCTTCTAATCGGCAAATGAAAGAGTTCCTTGCTCAGCAACCAAATCTGAACAATCTGCAAAAGCAGTCAAACATGACTTGGACATCTGATGCATGGCTAGATGCAAGGCACTCGGCCTCCTCAGCTAATAAACTGGTGACACACGCCCTATGTGGACACGTATTGAAGATAAGAAATCCACATCCTGGACATGAACAAGTATTTGCAGCAGCTCCTTGCTTTTTTTCCTCAACCAGGCCATCGACAACATGGGTGACTTTATGACAGGCAAATTCAGTGCGCTTTTGATGATGTGCCCCTTCATCAACAAAGATGAAGAGGTGCTCACAAGTGTCTTGTTGAGCCATCAGAGTATGACGTGCAGATGCTGCTGTCCAGTTGTCATTCCTGCAATGGCCATGCTCCTTAAGAAAGCACTATGCGGAACTTCTCCTAGTGAAGTCAATTTAATGCGTCCAGGGAGATGTACCAGGCAGCCAAAAGTGTGGACAAACAATAAATATGCCGAACGTGTTCTCGCCTATGTTGACCAACTATTAGGTCGAGGCCGAACTCAACACATCTATCAAAAGGAAGCGGTTGTTATGTTCTGTCTGAACAAAACAGGAGACTGGCTCAGTCAGAAAGTCAGTTCCTGAGAGGAGCCTGCTGATCCAGGAGGCTGCGAAAAGACGCACGTGTGATTCAGCACAATTACAAGAAGCGACGGCAAGAGATTGTTCAGAAGAAGGCAACCAAGCTCCTACAGGAAAAGCTACAAAAAAGAAGAAGAAGCTCGCCGTCAGAAGCAGATAGAGAACAAAGAAATTGATAATAGCTGACATAGTATACTATGGTCTTTGGCAGAGTGAGAGAGCAGGTGGAGGTAAGTTTGGGCCAGATAAAGTCTAAGACGGAGAAAGCTTGATGCTTTGAAGGCGCAACTGCGCTTCCGGCAGCAAATTCTGCTACAGGAGGCCGATGCCAAGCTCTACTGGCAAACTGAGAAGGATGGTGATGGGAGGCGCAATCTGATATATAGCAGAAGATTACCTCAAATCTTCAATGCCACTGGTAGACCCAGGCCATCTCAAACGCCTTTCTTGATCGGAAAGAAGAGTGAGACATTTCATCCCGGGGAAGGCGAGGCTCGTAAAACCAAGCGAGGAAGGTCATCTCTGCTGTACCAGAGCTACCCTGTCTAAGTTCAACATTAAGTATTCAAATGATGAAGAAATCTATACCTACAAGTTACTGGAGGACATGGAACAGGGAGATCTTGAAATCATAGTTTAGGTGACTACAATGTGAGTAGGTACAAAAGAGTTTGTGATTTTTTTAAAATATAACATCACATCAAGTTACTGTATTTCTACATTGGACAGTTTGTGTATTAGGCGGCCTACACAGACTTTAATAAGGTAAGGATATGCAAATATGCTAATTACATTTTTAATTATGCACAAATGTTATCAGAAATGTGATATAAACCATTAGTAATTCATGCAGCTGTTTTGGATTTCAGCTTAAAATCAAATCAAAACAAAAAAACAAGATTTTTTTTTAAATTAACTACATGTACATGTATTGTACACTCTACAAATTGCCCAATATTTCCCCACACAGTTGTCGAACTCGACTATAGGTAAGTAACATACATGGATGTTGGCTAATTAAGATAATATGCAAATTTACCATGTATAAATGAGTGGGTATTCAGTAGTTATACCTTCTGGCACTGTAATGGTACAATTTATACCCATACAAATCAGGAGAGAATATTGAAATTGATACCAATATTGATATATTAGCAGCGCGGTGAAATATCAGGAGACGGTATATGCGTATACGCATAATTAAATTAGTGCTAATTAGAAAACGTTACATTTTCAAAAATGAGGGAGTAGTGTGATATAGTTCACTTCAATGTTAAAATTGTGTTTAGGCATTGCTAACTTAAGTAATATGACTCGGATCAAGATTTAATCTGCATTTATTAACCAAATCAAGTGTTTGCCATGTGTTATGATTATTAATCTCTAGTATGCCCAGTAACCATTGTAAAAGGCAATTATTGATAGTGTGTTGTTTTATTGTTACAGCGAACCACACACACGCGCTGACACTGAGACTGCATGGGCTGCCATTGGTGACAGAAGAGGCAGCATAAACTGTAAATCAAGCCAGAGGACTGTTTCATTAAGACTCCTTTGTTAGTGCGTTCACACGTGCATTTCACTGGTCTATAACAACTAGCAAGCAGAGGTTACATAAAGTTCGCAACTGCGTTCATCATGAGAACGAATGCACCGATTCCTAGTACATCAAGATGCTTTCTAGAAAGGGCTTAAACGGCAGTGTCCAGAACAACGCGTGGTGGAACCACAGGGGCCAGTACCGAGGGAGCATCACCGGGGCCGGATTTGCTGGTGAGGCTGCATCTGCTGCAGATGAGAGAAAGTCTGTGAAAACATCCAGGATTTCAAGAGACAGCATATCAAGCATGAAGTTGACTGAAGCTAAGATCAAGCAGAACTGGCTAAACTGAAACGAGAACAGCTGTTAAAGGAACAAAAGAAAGGGTGTCTTCTTTAATAGCGCCTTATAACCCCTTCCACCTTTCATTATTATTGTTTTTGTTTTGCTATGTTTTATTTCATGCTTTTTGTAATAATTGTTGTTAAGCGCTTATATCTGTGGAATAAGCGCACAACATATATAAATTCATTATAAATGTATGTATGTGTATGTAAAATCCATAGAAGTTTGCTGTAGGCTATACATGTAGAGCTGTTTGTCTCAACTGACTGTAAAAATAAACCAAGCAATTTAAATAAATGTAATAATTGCTTTGGTTAAAAAAAAATAAACTACAAATTACAAAAACATAAAATATTACTCCTGCGCAGAGGAGACAAATCCTAAAATACCACCCCCACCCCTTATTAGGCTGCAGGGATGGCCCTTCCTCGGATTTAATTTATTGCAATGACAAAGAAAAGGTCGAATTCGCAAACCAAAAATTCGCTTCCCGTTCGCATTCGCATGGAGTATGAACCGGGCTTCACTGTATAATTTAACAAATTTAGTCAATGAACATGTATTAATCAAGTGGGAAAGTTGTGCTCCTATAAGAGATTAGTACAAATAAAATGAAGAAAAAAACAAAAACAGAAATAGTCCTCCACATCCTCAAATCACAATTCAGTGAAGAAATCTACTCAGTATATTTCAAGCTGACCCTTTGAATTTAGGGATGAGGAGTACAAGTCCTGAATTTTATGACCCGGAATACTGTAATAAATCACTCTTCAGGGCCTACACTTGTTTTTATCCACCAAATGTCAATTTATATTTTCAGTATACATATTATGCTGATATTTAGATATAGTGCACATTGATAGTTTAGTGCCAGTGGTTAGTAGCCAGTTTATTTGTTCTGATAGGGATGTGTTTAAAAGCCCAATATGATTGCTACCACAGTAATGCATTACAGCCCAATCTATGGAAGTTTGGAGAAATGAACATCAATACATAAGATTCATTATAAGGTGGCAAGATGCAGTGTGAAACTGGAAATGTAACATGAAAGAAAGAAAGGAAACAAAGTATAAAACAACAAAGGTTGAAGAGTCAAAATGAGGGGGATGGTCTATGCTGTTGTGACAATTTCAGTATCTGTACAGACGTTGAAGTTTGACTCATTTTTGCACTATGATGGTATTTATTTTTGCAATTTCATGTGGGATAAGTTCAAAAACTACACTGACTAAGACATTTCTCAACATCTCAAGAAACTGGGAAGCTGTTGGTCTGTTATTTGGTGCATACAAAGAACATTTCTGCACATTTTTGCCTCTCACCTTGGCCTCTTTTTTACATTGTGGCAGAGGGTGGCATAATTTCACTTTTCATCATTAACCTGATGGAAGATACTGCATCAAACTCTGAACTGTCGTCATTACAATCATCGTCTTCAGGAAACCAAATGTCTCCCTCCACAAAAAGCTCCAAAATTGTAGCAGCTGGAGACCATACACCACAGTTCAACTGATCACTTATAGTACTAGTAACACTTCTGGTGCTGTGTAGTATGGTGTCCCAACAAACTGGGATGGAGTGTTGTGACATTGTTGCACTGATCTGGCATATGGATATACATAGGCCAAGTCGCAAGTTTTGGCAGTCATACTCTTTGTGATGAGTAAATTGTGAGGAGTTTGAGAGTCCCTGTGAACAACAGGAGGTGTTATTCCTGGAGATAGGAAAGTCCCTGTGCACAATGAGTTGCCAGATTTGTTTTGAGTCCATCATCAATGTATCCTTCCCTATTGATTGCTTATCAAAATATAAGTCTATCTAGGTCTTCCCCATCTATAAACTCTGAAATCAAAACACAGTTCTTCTTTTCAACACAAGATGCCTGTGAGGTTGCACAATGTTCGGGTGATGCAGCATTGCATGCTGCCTAATTACCACAAATGCCCAGCTTTCTTAGAGTGCATCTTTCAAAATTGTAATTCGCTTGACCGTCTCATCGGTTCCAAAATAAGAGACGCGTTCTCAGCTTTGAGAAAGATCCTCTACCTCATGAAATCTAGGTCACTTTTAGCTTGAAATGATATACGGCTGATGCATCAAGCACTTGCACTGCTGAACTTGAACTATTCGATCGAGGACTCAGAACACGAAGTGTCTGCCACAGATTTTACGTCTAATGCAGATTCAGCATTATTGGAGATTTTCAGTCACCAGGTTCCCACTTGCATCAACAAATCGACCACAACTGCGCCTCTCTCCTTCCAGTATGCACTTCTAGTACTGATGCGTGATCACCCTCCGAAGTATCATTATGCCATCTTTATACCGAAGCTTAGCTTTCAAAAATAGTGTGCCATGTAAAAAGGCACACATACAGCCTATAGTGATTTCCGAGAAACCATGAATGTTTTCAGGACCATGGATTATTTGTTGCTGGTGGGGATTCTATGGAAGGGATTGGAAACTTATAACTTTGTCACTGAGTCACTTCACTCTGTCTTTAAGTAGTTTTTCCTTCACGAGCAATCCCTGCAACTTCTGGAAATCCTTGAAACAAGAGGATTGCATTAATAACTTTCATCATCATGATCACTACCTTTCCCATTCGAGCACTTAATCATGTCTTTGCATTCTTCAAAGGAGTAACAAATTAAACGTGACACTACCTTGTTATGAAAGCTAGACTCACCGTCTCTCTGGTAACATCATTATATCTAACTCATCACCAACTGTGGTTGCTGTTTCAAGGCAGCTACATGCAGATCAAATCACATGGAGAGGGATGCACTGAAGGGGGCCAGCATCTTTTAAAGTCCAATACTTAGAAAGTCAAACTCTTCAAGATCACCTTGAATTGAATGTCCTTGTGAAAAAAAAGGATCTTTTCAACATGCAATAGTTCCTCTATTGTACAATTTGTTGATACTAGAAAGTTTCCTCGATCCTCCTCCTCACTTTATCTTGACATACCCACCTTTTTCCAATTTTGCTGGTAGATTTCAGCGCATTGCCTTTAGGTTTCCATAAAGCCAAGGAAGGACAGCAGGGGGGGCGGTCGATTCCCAGTGGCCCTAGGTGCCTTCCACCCCACAAAAAAAAATAAAAGAACCCAGCACTTGACAAGAGTAGCTGGAAAGTCAACACATTTTCAGTTACCAAAAAACCATGTCAGAAATGGACATCAGCCGGGCACATTATAGTGGGTGTGGTTACGGTGGCCAGGAGGGCCATGAGAATTATAGGGGCCTGGGATTGAGTCAAATCTTGTGAGTTAACCCGATGAAACCTGTTACCAAAATGTTTGGCATAGTGGTATCATAAATGGCCACTCACCACACCTTCAGTGGTGGAATGTACCCGCCAGACATAATAACCTGTACGGGGGAAGGACATGGCTTGTAGATAGATGCCTTGACGTAGTAAATAAAAATGTTATTTATCTAAGGAGTAATTTAAGATAAAAAATCAAATTCTATATGCCAAACTTATCAGGTATAATGTGACTATTTGTCCCTTTGCTTGGGGGTCATACACCCACACAAACACACACACACACACACACAAGTACGTATTTGTCAGGGACCCCTAGCGATATGATTTTATTTGATCGTAAACGTATTCGCCAGTTTGTCAAATTGCAAAATCTCAGTAGCCGGTGGTTATGTCATCAAGCACATCTGCTGGGCAAGTAATTCGTCGGTTGCACCACGAACCGACGTATCGCATTATTTTGTGTTTCGAGAGAAAACCGATTTAAAGTTGGTCATTATTTTGTAGGTTCATTCCATATACTCTCTGTGTAAGAATTCAAGCTGTTTCGTTTTTGCTTGTAAATTATAGATTGAACTTTATTGTATGCAATCCGTGTGCATCTGAGTTGCTAAAGTTTTTAGAAATTCTGCTCCAAAGTTATTTGTCACTTCGTGAAACAGATTTTTATCACGTGTTTCCTATGTTATACAGCAACGCGCGTAATAGTGGCCGTGTGCCAGATACAGAGGAATACGTCGGTTCGTGAAACGATTAATTCCAATTCTTCATGTCGAAGCTCCTTTGTGAAGTAATAGAACTATGGGAATCAGAGTGTAAAGAGCCGTATCGGGCTACACCACTTAGTGGTGCAGCATCTTTCATTTTTTAAGAGATGGCGCCTGCACAATCTAATTAGCGTTCTTAGTTAATTAGAACTCCGATCGGAATAAAACTTTCTGAGAATGAGCACTTTGATGAAATAATAACGTTATGACAAAAACTCAATTTGGGCAAAAAAATCGAGATACGCCGGTTCGTGAGTGCGACCGACGAATTGCAAAAAACGATAATTATAATTACTTGTGTTTCGTTTCAGCCTTATAATGGAATAGAAGGAACTTGTAAAGAAGTACAGATACATTCTCCATCAGCACGTCCCCTTGCATCCTCCCTCAAGTCTTGCGCAAGCAAACAAAGACCATGAGCAACATAACTGTAATTCTTCACCTTATCATTGATGTAGGATTGTGTGACTAAGGGCGACAGAAAGGGCTTTTCTTTGTTTTTTTTTTAAGCTGTCTTCATAGTAGACATTCTCTTGTGGGGCCTGTTACATTCGAGGCACGTCCGGCACTTTTCATCTGCAGACAGTGATACAGAGCGGGGAGATAGCTAATGTAAAACATTAACTAGTTCGGGGTCAAGCGGTTCTGACCTACTTCCGGGTTAATTCTTTTATAACATTTGACCCCTAACTAGTTAGGGTCGACTTGCAGAGGGCCATGACCTTTCACCTCAGAGGTCAGGACTCCTTAACTTCCAAAATCCTTTATATTGCCAATGTAAACCCTATAACTCTAGAAACCCTAGCTCGGGTTTCCTAGGGTTACGGTTACCAAGATTGGTGTAAGGGTTAGGTTACAAGTTACGAATTACCTTTCCTTATATTGAATTTCTTTGTGTATTCTCTTTATATGCTTTAAAATTAACTTTTTTCATTTATTTGACGGGAATACTGACTCGATCACTATCAGGTCAAAGCTCTCCTGGTCAGAGGTTATGACACCCTGAGGCAGTTTATCGTAAAACTATTTGTCAGGGCGGGGCGTTGAAGCGCGCGCGCGCCTGGCGTGACGCACGCCTCTGCGCGTGTGCGCAGCATTTACAAAATAATTTTTCGATTTTATATCAGGTAGGGCTAGTGAACTGTTTTTAAAGCCCACCCAGAAAGAAAACAAATGATGGTGAAATTGCAAAAGATGCGACCCGTGCAATCCAAAGTTATGGCCAAAAATATGTCGATCAAATGACGTTATTTTGTATAGAAAATGGTGGCAGGTCAAGAAAATGGTAAGAATTTTTATGAAATTTAATAAAAAGGGGCATATTTGAACATCTGTTAAAGTGTAAATAAATACTTTAGTAAACTTTAACTTGTTTTTCCATTGTTTTCCAGAAATACTATGGGTTTCAGTTGGTTTTAAGTTGTTAAAAATCATAAAATGCAATAAATGGACGTCAAAATGTAATTTCCACCAAAAATGACTCAACTTGGCAAGGTTGAAAAATGACTAAGTGCAACCAAAATACACTAAGAGTACCAGAGCTTCCATTTGCTAAGAAATATTTTCACCTGAAATTTGGATCACACAAGGATTGTGTGTAGATACACTATCTGACTAGGAAAAGACAAAAAATTGAAAATCTTTTTAAAAATCCACTTTTTAAGCTAATTTTACAGGCCAAAACGGACAAATTTAAACTTATTAATATGCGTAATTGTCATAATGCAAAAAATCAATCTGAATGCCCAAATTTGACAAAAATTGAAACAAAGAAAATGTGGGTAATAAGAAATACATTTAGGTTATAAGCAGAAAGTTTCTTAATTTTTGGGTTGTTTTAAATCCCATTTTTGGTGCAAATCTCATTTAATATGCGTAATTAGGCATAACTCCTCATAAGCTGGCCACAACCGATCAAAGCCAAAATTGGCACAATTTTCATTTGGAATATTCTGAAGGCTGCAGAACAATAATAATTATAAAAGTTTCATCCTGCTACATGTTTCAAAAAGTGAGTCAAATGAGTCCAATGAATTAAGCCTTCTGGGGCCAACTGCGCACATGGGAAAAACCACACGAGCCTCTCCAATGCCACAGTAGGCCTGCATGATACATTAAACGCGCACATGTACAAAACTTTTGGTTTTACAATCATAGTTGTGATTGATTGTAAGGCCAAAAGTTTTACATGTGCGCGCATTAATCATTACATTATCAGGAATAATGGATCTGATCTTTTCTGGGATCCAGAAAGCATTAATTATTGTGTTCAGGATTTCTGAATGTTGGAGACAAAATTCAATCCAACAGCTTTAGAGAATTCCAAGTTTATCCAAAGTACATCTGAGATGTGAATACCTTTGAAAGTGGCATCTTTCAAAGAACGAAGATGATAATCTGGATGGAAATCCAAATCCTGAGCAGTGACAAACTTGTAGTCAACATCACAAAGTACATTTATCATTGTTATAGTTGGTATTTTTCAGTGATTTCCAAATTTCATTTTCAATCCTCAAAGGAAAGCATCCAAATTTGATGAAATTCTTACTACTGAATCCACTTAATTGTCAGTGAACAGTTTCTTCACAGATCCACATATTTCTTCATTACATCTGAAGTCGAAGGTACTTGTTAAGATAGGCATTGTATTTCCCTTTGAATGCCTTTCAAAGAGTGGTGTCTTCCAAATAAAAGAAACGGACAGAAACCATCTGGAATCAAGTCCAAATCTGAAGCAATGACAAACTTGCAGTCAACATCACCAGTTTGTTCGATCTTATGAGGCAGCCATCCCCATTTTCCACTAGAGATAGCAGCCAAATCTTAATTGACTGTCAAGCTACATCATTGCTGATGATCTTCCCAACAACCCGCTGAAATACCAGTCGTCCTCTATATGCAAACTGCAAATTTGGTGTCTCGCCAGCTTCCATTTATACTCATCTTGACTGCTACACCGATCACCATTATCATCATTCTCACTATCGCTTCATCTGAAGCTTCACGCAATCGGGATCTCATCCCTCTGCGTTGTCTACTCTGCATTTGACAAAGTCATCAACATCACTCTGACCAGATTCTGTGAATTGATGTGCTCTAATTAGACACTCGAGGTTAGATACTAGTTTAAGCTGACAGTTTTGTTTGCTGTGGACTAAAGTGATGAAGGCTAGTTCGTTCTTCTGGGATTGTGGAATTATTATTTCTTGTTGAGGTTGCTTACTTGTCCCTTAGATAGGAAGGTATACTTTCTTAGGGCTTCCAGCTTTCTAGTTTTTTGTTGTTTGGCCGTCAGCCAGCTTACAGAACATCTTTCTAGGGACTTGCACATTCCTCCAGTTTTCTTTATGAAGTCAACTCTTTGTTTAGCTTAGGTTTTTCCCTCAGCACCTGCGCATCATGTTTTGTTTTTATTTACAAGTAGGAGCTGGATTTATTTTATTCCTGGTTTGTTCTGGGTAATGATCCATAGTATATTTCTTTTCCCATTTTCTGGTAGGGTTTTTGCTGATGTGCTTCATCACCTTGGAGAATTTTAGAGGGTTGTCTTGTTGAAGATCTCGGAGATACTTGGTGAAATTTCTTCGGTAGGGCATCTTACCTCAGCTGCCATCACTCCTGCATAGAAGGTGCAGTCTCCATCATGTGTGCTCAGTAGCCAAGATCGTTTTCACCAATCTTGTTTTGTTTTCAGCATGGTTTTCTGTCTCACTCCACGAGTTCACAGATAAGTCTCCACTGTATTTTCCATCCAGTTGATCAGAGTGACGCCTCATCAACAGGACTTGGAGATTTTTTGCAACTGGGCTTGGAGGGCATCTTGCGTGGAGCTTGTCAAATTCTTTAGGCTGAGGTCTCATACAGGTAATCATACACTTCATCTTCAACAGGCAGATATGCTTCTCCGAATCTGGGGACACACAGAAGATGGGTTTGGAGGTCCTTATTTAGAAGTGGTGAGGCATTTTCACCCCAGCTCTGAAGTTTAGAGTATGTGGTCTGCATGATTTCACCAAGTTGCAATATGTGGACATCTTTTCGCCCGTAAGCTTCCAGAGAGAGAAGGGCTCAGTGAGTTGTCATTGTGAAGAATACCACCAGAGGCCCTCACTCCCAGCCAGCAGTGGACCAGATTGAATGTCTGCCATAGAACAGCTATGAGTAGTTTGTTCTCTGCCATTACATATCCACTAGGAACATCCTTTCAATGTGATTTATATGGAAGAAGATGTCAAGCATTGCTGAACATATTTACATTGCAAATCATTGTTGGGCCCGGAAATGTCAAGTACAACTTTTGATACATTGATGTTTTTGAACTCTATATATATGCTCTTCTAACCCCGAGCTGCAAGCCTGACTTTTGATCACCACCTGGAGCAATTGCATCGATGCTGTTCTGCCTATCGTTTTGGGCCAATCAGAATGCTTCCAATTTGAGTGATCATCTTGATCTTGGAAGGCTGCCTCTTTATCTCCGATATTGGCCAAACTTTGTTCGCCATTCACCTTCAAGCTGATTCATAGCAGCATCACAATATGTTGCTGCACCAATGAGGGTATGCAGATTGCAGAAAGTGGTGGTTCATCTGGCCTAATTGATCTTTTGAAAACTGTTTAACTTCTCCCATTGGTCTTGTAACACCAGGCAGAATGCTTTCCCGGTACATCTGTAATTTTTCATTGAAGCTTTTTTGAGTAGCAGCTTGGTCATCAACAACTGGTGTTCTTGATTATTGTGATGAGTTCTTTGGAAGCTGAGAGTTGAAACTATAGTTGGTTACATCCTCACAATTGTTCATGACGAAATCTGAGGCGTCCAGCTGAGAGAAGAGTCACCAGAGTGGACATTGAGAGACTAAGTGTCCCGGTGCCAGCATTTGTAGTAACTTGGAAACCGGCACCACCTTGTTGCCCTGGCTATCCTCTCATGTTCCAATCATGGTGGGAGAGTGGCGTGAGGAGTTGCCAGCAACTTGTCTGCAACTTGAGAGTGGGAACTGAGTTGCAGTCCTTGAACCGCTGTCCTGCAGTAGGTTTCTTTTGGCAAGTCGTCTCAGTGCTAAATGTCGTACCACCCATACTTAGTGAGGACTGCCTCAGCTACATCGCACATCCTTCTGGCACTACCCCAGGCTTTCCATTGTCATGAGGCCAACTTCACGTTGTCTGTGTAGTGGAGTTTTCCCTTTTCGGCTCTCTTTGCAAAAGTGGCTGATTTTTGCTGCCAGGTGATATGAAGCTCCTCTTCGAGAGTTTGATGTCACTTCTAAGAATCTTGACTCTTCCATGTCTTGTTCGGTGCTAGTGGCAGGTTTTTGTAGCTGGATTCCCAATGTTTTTAGATTTCAAATACTTTATTTTGCGGTGAAGAGCTTTCAGTTTTCTCGTTTTTTTTTGAAAGGTGGGTGCTGTAGTTGTGATAGTGCGAACGTTGAACTGAGGTTGTGATTCACTTGTCTCAATGTCGTTTGGCAAGTGTCAGCTCTGTCGCTGCCTCACCCAAATTGCCGCCTCCAATTTACCGTTTTCCATCCCTTCTTTGGATTCGGCGTCTACATTATACTGCTTGGAAGTTTGCCACCGATCGAGGCGTTTTACTCTGGCCTGTAGATCAGCTTCTGCTTTTTTCTCTGGACTGCTGATCCTTCTTCTTGCTGTCAAGCTTCATTCTCATCATCAGCTTATTCTTTCCACGTAATAGCGCTGTAGGTTTTGGCCAGTGATTGATTTCCTTAACTTCTTTGCTGAGACTGGAGCTTCTTGTTGAGAAGATGGTTTCTTCGTTTTTAATTTGAGTTTGCGCTATTTGCTTTATGTAGGCATCGGTGGTGGATTGAGCGACCATCCCTCTCCACTAGCAAAGGTGAAAAAAGACTGAAATCCAATTCGTTCGCCATCCCTTTGTCACAGATCTGTACAAGGCCTTATATTTCTTCTCATTCTCCCTGCACGTAGAGGCCAGGCCTCAGAGACTTTTCACCACATCTCTCTCCTGAGGAGAAGCCTCATCCATTTCCCGAGAGTGACTACAGGCTCCTGGCATGGTGACGAAAAGACGAGTTCAACTCAATAACAGCCCACCTTTTTCCTGGAACTTCAGATGAATTCCCAGCTTTCAGGCAGTTACTAGATTCTGGCTGACCTGCATTCCTCGAGCAAAATCTGTAAAGAAAAAAAGGGGTCCAGTAATAAATTAAATGTAGAAAATGTTGTTTAAAAGTGTTGATAGTTTTGTGTGGTTTCTTTTGAAGGCGTAGGTCTTGCAAGAATCGCCTTTCATTTTCTGCCTTTAATTTATTTTCCTTTAGAAACTCCAGTCCAACCTAGTGATGTATTTCTCTATTTGCATTAACAACAAAATTAATGTAATTATTAGGTATTCCAAACTTATGGAAGGAAAAACATCTGGTTAAAAAAAGTCCATCTGTAGTCTTGGAAGGTTGCCGTATGGACAGTAAACATGACCAAATTAACATGAATCGGGCAATGAGAGTCCAAGGCAGCATTCATGAACCACCACACTTGAAATAAACACTGATTTAAAAAAATTTCTAGATATACACCACCGAGAAAAAATAAGCTCGACGATGTGGCGAAAGTGAATTTTCCAATCAATAAACGCAGTGACGTTACTGTTGTGCCCAGTGTTCACAACATGATTGCCAGTAGTGAAAGTAGCAAAATGTATTTTGAGAGAAATTTTTGTTACCGGGTGTGTGATCCGGAGGCAGCTTTAGCTGGTCCACCAGGTTCTGACGGTACTGGTCATGAGGAACCAGTGCAGGAATACGCATCACGTGACAATAACAGATATATATAGTTCGTCCTTTGAAATTCGAGACTACAGCCACATCTCCATACTAGTTGGTGTTGTGTGTTTGCAGATGGCTATAAGTCCAATCCAGCCAGGAAGCTATGACCCTACATGGGACACACTAGGTTGGGGTGGTGGACACGTAGGAAGCATCTAGTGATGAGATTTTCGTTGCTGTTGTTTTAGTCAGCCTCCTGATGCGACGGGCTCCAAGCTCGACTACTTTCGTGCGAATCTTCTCCATGCCGTTCGATCATGGGCATGTTTCCCAGCTACCACATTCAACCATTGCTTGACGGTTGCTTTAAGGCAATCCTTGTATCTCTGATCGTTACCCAGCCGACCTTTTGCCTGTTGTCAGTTCACCAGAAGATCTTTTTGGAGTCGATCATCAGGCATGCGACCACACCACCTGACCAGCCAAGTCAGCTTCTCAATTACTATCAAAGCACCTACACTGGGCATGTTCTGCCGCTTGAGGACTTCAGGTCTGGGATTTTTGCTTGGCCATTCTGATGCGCAAGATCTTACGCATGCAGGAAAGGTGGAAGTGGTTCAGCTTTTTGATGTGGTGGCTGTAGGTCTCAAAATTTTCAGGCATACAGCAGGGAAGTCAGGACTGCAGCTCTATACACATGCAGCTTTGTTTTCAAGCTTATGCCTCTCTATTCCCACAATACGCTCACTGAAATCTTCCGAAAGCTGAGCTGGCTTTGGATATCCGATTTGTATTCCTGGTCTATGTGGATCTCGACAGGGTGCTGCCCAAAGTATGGGAGACTTGTTAACAGACTAAGGATGTGATCTCTCCAATGGTGATAAAGGGTGGAACATACGGCTTACTCTGGAGCAGGCTCAACATCACTTCTGTCTCTTTTCAGATTGATTGAAAGTCCAAAGCGTGAGCAAGCTGTTGCGAAGCAGTCCATGATGGAGTTGGTGAGTCTTCCCTGGGTGTGGCGACAAGAGCACAATCATCGGATAGGAGTTCACCGAACGAATTTATCGAGACCTTCGTTTTTGCTTGAAGTCTTCGAGATTGAAGAGTTTACCATCAGTCCTGAATCTGATCTTTCACGCTGATGTTGATGTCACGGAAGATCAAGGAGCATGCCAGCAAACACTACACTGAAGAGCGTTGGTGCAAGAGACAGCTTGTTTAACTCTATTGATACTGGGAAGGGTTTTGAAGACTCCTGATTGTCCGTTACTTGTGCCATCATACCATCATGAAACTGTTTAACCATCTCGATATACTTTTTCAGGTCAGCCAATTTTGGACAGGAGTTCCAGAGTCCTTTTTAATAGACGGGTGTTGAATGCCTTCTGTTGAGTCTCACGGAGACACAGAGGTCGGTATTCTGCCTCTCTGCATTTTCTTTAGCTGCCGGGTGCAGATCATGTTGCCTGCACCTCTTCCTTTTCTGAAACTACACTGCTGTCGGGTAGAAATGTGTTGCAATGTGTGTTGTGAAGCGATTAAGCATGATTCTGCGAGGATCTTACCAGCAATGACCAGCAGGGAGATTCCTCTGTGGTTGTCAAATGAAACGGTTGCCTTTCTTCTATAATGTGGACAATGGAGGCATCCTTGAACTCTGGGAGTATCTTCTCCAAAAAAACACATCAGTTGGAATAGTCTGTGAAGGCGTTGCACGAACGAAGCATCTTGCTTCCGGCAGATCTGGGCAGGAATTGAAGTCAGCCAGCGGCTTTACCCATGGATAGTACATCAATGGCTTCCAGTCTCGGAGGTAGTGGCACTTCAGCATCACATGGATGCACTCGATCTCAAATGTGATTATATTCGTTTACAACACCACGCGCTTGGGCACGACCGCAAGAACGTTACTGCGCTTTGCCATTCAAACGAGTCGAGTTTGTTGGATTTAAGTGTCCTAAATTACACAATAGCCCACATTTGTGCTTCAAAACCTATATTTTCCCTAGCTACCTAATTCATCATCGGCAAGACGATTTTTTATGTCTACATGTTCCTTGCTTTACGCTTAAGTTCAACCAATGTCGATGAAGTTGTCTAGATGAATCATGTTCGTTGATGTCGCACACGTAATTTATGCGGTGTTTAAAAGGCGCCCATGATTATATGTATGAAAATCACATAGCTACACAAATATGTCTAGAACTTCAGAAACTACAGTTTTGACAGTTTGAAAGGGATGAGCTCAATATTCACTTACTTAATATTTTTTAAGGTTTTCATTATTATCATCAATTTTATTTCATTAAGAAAAAAGTATGAGGAAAAATAAAGAATCGTAACTTCGGAACACATGGACCGATATCACTAAACCAGGATGGTGAATGACCTTTTACAAGCTTCCCACCACGTATGGTTTCCGACGTTGCAATGTGATACTTAGCGTTGAGACCGAGTTAAACACAATCACCAGGGCAGTCAAATCTTGCCGTCAATCTTTAATGCGTTGCCGGCCCGCGTCGTGAACGCATGTCGCGCGCAACGTTTGTCGACTCGGAGACAAAAGTCTAGACTTTTCCCAGTAAACCACTAAATTTCAACGTCAATCCCTAATCAAAATGGGAAAATGTACCACCAACATGATTCAACTATCTTTCCAAATACGAGGAATCTAATATTTTAACTAGGAAATGAGGAATGACAAAGTCGACTTTTTAAAAATACAAACCATTTGGCGATGCTGTAACGTGTGTTGGTTGCGGGCATTCATTTCTGTGACACAAAGTGATCACCAGTTGAACCAGCTAGTGCGTGAGCTGGTATCAGTTCTTCATTGTTTTTCTTACATGTTTGTGAAATAAGCATCGATCAAATAGAGTATGCGACAAATGTCAGCAAGTTGTGTAAGTTAATTCCTAAAAAACACCATTTATTGATTTGTTCATTTAAACAAAATGGCGGCATGGAGATAGTTATGACCAAAATATGATCTAAAATATTGTAGCTTATTAGAACTTACCCAGTTTGATTGTTTACATATTTATCATTACAGATTAAACGAAGTCATCACCTGCAGTGTGAGTTTGTGACAAAAATCTTCCTTGTAGCATAAGCCGCTGTTGTCTGTATCTTCTGCAGGTAAAGTATGGGACCTAAGCCATTTAGGGGTCAAGGGTTAAGCCCTGATTTAGGGTTATTACTTATATAACTTTATAGAACGTTTGATCCTTCACCTTTACTTCAATCTAGATATATTATTGTACTAAAAAAGCGCGAGGGTTATTACCTGTATCCTATCAGGTGCCACCCCCAAACTTGAAGGTCTAAAAGAAAAGAACACAAATCACGTTAATTACGTGACCTACGAAAAGACGGCATTTCCGACTTTCCCAAGGTCTAATTTCATGTTTTAGACATCGTAATAGATCGTCTTTTTCATTTTTCCGTTTCGTTCGGGAATTCAATACCTTCCACTTCCAGCCTGTAACGGAACACTGGCCTCCCAATCAGAAAACCAACCGTGGAATTACCGGACTAGTATGCAAATATGTCCAGTTGACAACAGAACCTCCCCTTTCTTTATACATGACAGATGTCCATGGCATTGTGTACATGGCATTTTCTTTTTATTAGCACCATGAAGAACTGTAACATGTCACCACATACAGCACCCAAGTACAATTAACAGGACAATGACATGTACAATCACATACAAACCCTCCAATGGAAGCTGTCTGTTCTTCAACTTAAGATGTGAGAAACCCTCGTTACAACCTGTTCAGGAGAAATGGCTATCCATTCACCTTCACTACTTTTAAAGGTGGATTTCCACCATTTCTCCACTCAGGGACCATCATTACTGTTTGGTACCTTCTGACAAGTCACTATGTAAGCAGGTTAAGAATCAAACCTGATGTTTGTGGAAGAATATCTGTCATGATTCGTTATTACCATGCAAGCGTTTCATAATGGTTAAAAGGACACCCGTAATGCTGACCTTTGCATGTATGCAACTGTTTTCATAGATTTATAAAATGTTGGTGGTTGGGGTATGGGGAACGATTGTGAAAGAGCTGGAACATAGCCCGGGAACGAAACGTAAAAGAAGTAGAGCAACCTATCATGGATATGTACCATGCTGGAGATCGATCAGAGCAGTTAAGACAGAGTGGGCAAAGACCTTCACGAGGAATGGTTGCTTCCTGTGTGATAGCGAAATATAATTGCATTGGATTGGCATTCAGGTGACGGATGTCTGCAACGCGTTTCACTGGGCGCGGATGGTGACCGAGACTGGTAAGAAGTAGATTGATGCAGCAGAGTTGGCCAACCTATGATGTAGTACTGATTGTGCAAGACTTTGAGTCAAGGCATTTGTCCTCACGTCACTGAGTGTGTCAAAAAGGAGTTCAATGGCTGCTCTGACATATTCTGGAGAGGCATCCATGGATGTGTGTCTCCTTGACAAGCGTGGGCACCCGAGCTGTCAAGTGGCGAGGCAGACCAGAAAGCAGCGGAGCCGGGACACCAATCAATCACCATCAACACTGGAGTTTGTCCGTGCCTTCCTTCTGACTGCAAAAGCTCATCAGAAGGTGGCAGTACAAACCTTGCAGCCTACCAATCGGCCGGAAAATGACTCTAACAGTATCAGATGTAATTCACGCACATTCAGGAAGGAAACGTCCGCAAGAGCACTCATCCACCTTGGGTCACTTCAAGACCTAGAACACAATCTTTTGTTAACCTGGGCTCCAGTGACTACAGGCAACAAGCAAATGGTTTTGCCCTTCTACTCCAGAAGTCCCACTTCACCTGCAACCTTCAGTGTGGGAGAGAACAGGTGTTTTTAATGTAAAAAAAAAATCTGCATGCAGAATTTTCCACGTTGGCTTTCCCCATTTCCAGATTACTTTCCCCCAAAGTTGGGTCCTTGATCGATTTTAAACCGACACATCCAACAGCATTTGACACAACGAAGTCCAACCAGGGCTAAAGACGTGGCCTGCAGAACTCGCTGCCAGGTACAGCGCAGTGAGGTGTCAGATTACGGCTGCCAGTCCAGACCAGTCATGTGGAGGCCCGTTACTCTAAGGGAACCGAATTACACATAAATGTGGGCCTCTACCTCGCAGTTGACTATGACACTATGTCTGTATATGCATGATTATTTTGGGAGAGTGGATGCTTCCATTTTGAGAGAAATTCGATGTTATGCCCATGAATGAGCTGAGGCTAACGAAATTTAAAAGTGCGCCTTCAAACTAGTTTGGTTTAGCATTATATGCATATACTAAAACAAAAATGAAACATCTTGAATATATTTGAGTAGGTTTTATTCAAAGGACGTGATTCGGTTGCTAATCACAAAATCAAAGCCGTGAGAACTATTCATCGGGCTAAGAACAGCGGAAGAGCCGTGGTCCCCGCCTGAACCCATATCAACACCTTAAACAAGCCTGCATCATGCACCAGGTCATGATGACTACAGTCTCGTTCGAGGACTAAAAAAGATGGTTCTGGAGTTTCAAACAGCGGCAAGACGGAATGCCAACCTTATTCAAGTGTAAGGTTTGACAAATACACCATACCTCTGGTTTAAAGCCCAATATGGAATATTTTGGAGGATGAATAACCAAGTTCCAAGTACCAAGTAAAAAACCCCCATTGTTGGAACACGGTTTTGCTTGAACATTATTGGGTGCTCCAAGTGTGGAGAGCAATGCATAATTGATCATGCATTTTACGCAGGGCTTCGCCTGGAGGTCCATCCCACGGGATTATATATGTCCCAATTGCCCCAAGTCAGAGGACTCTGGCTCTCCTAGGGACAGACGTGCTCAGAACTCATATCCACACCAACATGAAGATTTTCACGCAAAACATTATTTTATGCTTTGAACTTTTTATTTGTATAAGCCTGTCTGTTTGAATTTTTTCAAAACCACGGAGACCTGGTTGACAGTATCACAAGCTGTATTATTTTTTTTTAGCCTTTTGCATATGACAACAACATCATTGCTCTACATGAAGGTCATCATTGAACCACAACTACCTTTTTTTTGAGAAATGAGCTTGCAGCAGCAAGTCATGACTATAAGGAAACTGTGTTCCTTCAGGGGGAATAAAAGACTAAAAAGAGAAATACCTATAAGGGAAATAACAGTGGTCATAAAGAGGGAAAACTTTGAAAATCTACTCAAGTGAACCATTTGAGAAATGGCTGAACCCAAATCTTGGAAAACACTGTGTTACCCTTATCAATGGAAATGTTAGAAGTATGGTTAGAGAGTAACAGTTGTCGAAAATATTCAAAAATTACAGGGTTTTGACAGAATAGAGCCCATTGATGTGGAATTAGATAGGCAGTACAATAGCCCCTTGAAGAAACTGCGGAAACACCATTCTGCTGGCGACCTAAACTAGGACGTTATATTTGACCAGAATGCAACCACTAAAAAATGGTGATAAACCGCATAATCAGAAACTCATCTAATACAGTAGTAACAAGTGCTCTGAGCACAAAGATTTTATGCTGGGGCTCTACCCGGCCATTACATTATAACATAAGGGATGAAGAAAAGAGGGGAGTTAATATGCCAAAAACTTGTAAGTGTAAGGAACTCTTGTTGGTTGACAAGGAGAAGTGACGAGATGTGTGCCTTGCAAGTATGGTTTATTACTGATGAGGAATAAAGCAGGCATCCTAGGCAGAAGACTTCAATTGATCTCTCCAAATCAGCCATCAGTAAGGCCAAACTCTGTGCTGCATGTTCCCTGGTAGGACTAAAACGCTGAAGAATATAGATAAATACAGGTTTGGGAGCAAAGTCACAAGGTAGAGGCGCGGAAGTGGCGTAATCCAAAGAATATGGGAAACTTAGCCAAATGTAGGATACGGCTGAAAATAGGCAGCCTAAAATTCAGAATGTTATCAAGGTAGTCACAACATTGACAAGAAAACAAACGACATCACCAAAGAAAAGTACAACAGAATCATGTAGTTCCAGCGGGAGTAGGGTTCAACCGAGGCTTCCAGGCAACATCTGAATGTAATATTACGCTCTAGGAGAGAATGGCATTTACGTACTTCTATCCAAGAAAAGTGGGATATGACAGCGTTACAACAACACGCCGAATTCATTGGCGATGATGCTCCAAGACATCCAACTACTGGCAAGGTGCCGATCTTTTCACCGAAGAGGTCTATAGAAAGTCTTTGATGTTAATCCTCCGTAATCTATTTTATAAAGGAAAAGAAACAAGACGCTCAGTCTGAATGCCACTAGGCCATTTTCAAAAAAACCAAAATACGTTTCTTGTAATACTCGCAAACCTTACACAAGCACTGAAGCCCACTACAAAATTACACATAACAACCACGTGTGAAAGGCAACAGAACAGCAGTAAAATGAGCACCAACATGAGTAAATGTACAATGAATAAATAGGAAGAAAGACTTTGATTGTTTAAAACCCATAATATTGTCCCCTATTAGCCCGAGACACCTGCAAAGGACGCAGAACAATTTACAACCCAGTATAATTACCGTACCGATGGCCATTTCAGAACAGCAGCGATGGAGTCGGGCGGTGCGTATGAATCTCAGCCACGTACGTCTAAGCAAACATGCAACTTTTCCTTGGATCAGCTGATTTCCTCTTTTTTCACTTCATGGGTGCCATTGAATGAAAAACACTGCAAAGTCTAGGAAAAATTTGAATTTTTGAAAACCAAGGGCAAAGACACCTTTCTTTACATCAATCCCTGGGATGAACATTGCAACGGACAACTGTGTTATAGTTTTCCTACAGCATTCTTTAATAGAAGATATAGCGTCGCGCGTATTTTATCATCTGGTTTATACAGATAACGGTAACATGGAATTTAAAGAATACAACAACCAGTCCTGTGATATGTGGAGCCTGAGAGGTTGGCGCCAGGATCATGACGTCTTCGTCAAATTATTTGTCTGTTGAACGCGGAGAATACCCCCACCCAGCTGTCGTCGTGAAGTAATCGTGATCTTTTGGTAACAGTAATGGACTGAGCCGAATGAGCTGGAGCAACTGTGTTGAGCCGGGAATCGGTAAGCAGATAGCATCCCAGACTGGAGAATTGATAGTACGCATATTCCGAGTGCTTCCCACCTGATAAATCTTATCAAGTTCGATGATAGACGCACGTGTTCATCAAATTCGATAATATGCGTAAAACATAAAAGTTTTAGGCGCTGTAGTCAAATCATTTGCAGCTATCCGAAAGTAACTTTGGCGTAATTATTATTAAAAGAACGTGTCTTCGACGCTGAATTCAGGCAAATTCAAAAGATGGTTCAGCAACTTTTGATTTGAAATTGAATCCTAGAATACCGGTTTTCTCAGGAATATACAGCTGAAGCTGAGCTGAAACTTCATCAGGTTAATTGTTAAGTATTATTAGATTTTGAGCACTTTTGTTGCTTGGAAATACGACAAAATACTAAATTACAAATAATGGGCTATACGCTAGGAATTAGGGTCATCAAAGCTCATGCAAACGCTCGTTACAAAGTCAAGACTCGCCATCCAACAGACATACAAAATAGCAAAGAAAGGCCTATTTGTCTGCAGGTTCATCCCAACGAACCCAAGAATAAACAAGCAAGACAGCCCAAATATGGATAAAATGTGGCATCATATTAGTTAGTATGTATTTACGCCGATATTGACCCCAACTTGTTAAGCGCAACTTGAGCGGAGCACAAGGCAAGGGACGTGCCATCGGGAAGTGAGAGACATAAAACCCCACAGATGCAAACGGATGTCTTGCAGGCATGCTCTGCACGCAGCTGGAATGGAGCACAGAGCGCGGATACCAGCAGAAAGCGCTGGGCAAGGGCATGCCATCAAGTGAGGGCACCTAACCATCACTTGCAGTGCGCGACACGCTTGAGCACGCCATGACTAGCACAACCTCCCTCGGTATAGATTTTCCAGGCGGCCTATAGGATTGATTACAGGTAGACACTGAGCAGAACCTTGCAATGCTTCAATGTCCAAAATACTCACATTGGTGCCTTTGTGAGGAAAGAAGGAAAGGATTCTGCTGCAAATGCGTAAGATTGACTTTACTTATGATCCCACAAATCCAGACCTGGATCAATCTCACATCGTATCAAAGATGTTATTTATACCTTTCATAAAAAATTTTATGAAACAGCCAACGTGCTGGCATATGAAGAAACTTGATCATTACATTGGTGCTCACTCTCCCCAGATCTGTCACGACCATACCAGAGCTGGAATACCGTCGCCACCATTTCTCAAACTACCTTCAATGGAAAACCCGATTTCTTGTAGCCTGCCTACAACCCAAGTAGCTGAGTAATGGACGTGTTCCTGAACGAGATGTCATCATCGCAAGACAACACCCTACCACCTCGTCAACCAGCTGTGGGCCTGATATTGTGGACTCCAACGCACATTGCAGATAACAAATTGCAGATAAAAACAGAAAAATAATTATAAGTGTCTTTTTGTTTGTTTTATTAGCTAACTTAAAATACATTGACAAAATATAAATTTTCATATCAAAAGTATATAAAACTAAACATTTTCTTGCTTATTATGCTTCTCGAAATTGAAGAAAAATCACGCGTATCGAGCTTTTCATTACTTTAGTACTCATTTTATTCAATACTTAAATTACGTTGAATGACAGATCCACTTATAGTAGTAATTCACACCTCCTTTATTCACAACAAAACAAACAGTTCATTTTCTTACTAGAACAAAAAATAAATGTTGAAAAATAAATACCGACAAATAAATACAGATACATTAGTTACAAATATCTATAAAAAAACCCCCACTGTATTCTGTATATATGAGCTTGGGAAAATAAATACACATAAATTGTATTCATCGGATGGGACTTGCGTCTTAGGATCTTCATGAATAAATAAATTGTCCTGTACGTTCTTCATTTAATAATTTATTATATGGTGTTGAAACCTGGACAATCAAATTGACTCAAACATGTTGGAAGACTCGACTTGACCACAAACTGTGACTCGCTCGACCTAATAACTCCACTGTGAAGAATTTTTTTTGTTTTGCGACCCTTATCTATATCAGCAAAGGTCAGGTTTAAATGTAACGACTGGAACTGGCGGCGTATTATTTTCAAAGATACCCAGTAAACACTTAACCGGTGCATACCTATGTTCCCCAATAACGATGCGTTCCCCGAAATCATTTCCTATGACCGCAACCTGAACCTTAACCATAACCCAGCCCTAATTTTAGGATCTTGGGAAAATTGGTATCAGAATATAGGTATTGAGGAATAATGGGTAAGACCTATAACTGAAAAACACATAAGGGAACCTTTAAATGTGTTAATCAAATTAATTAGAAACTACAATAGGAAAGAGTGATCAGAACATGGTTAAGCAGCAGTACACCAAGTCAGCAATAAAGTACTCAAACTGATTTAACTGAAGTCACAGGGGTACAGGCAAGCCCATTCAATCCTCAAGAAGAAGCCTTGAGGATGTTAGCCCAAATATATGATATAGCTTCTGTTTTTTAAAGGAAGCCTCATGATTTAATTATGTTGACAAAGTCGTAAAGCCTATGCAAAAGTAGACCTTGACTTGCAATGTCAATTTTATTGTATCTGTTCATGACGGGAAAACTAAAACGTTTGCGTCAGACGAAACTCTGCTGTCTTTAAAAATCAGGAAGAATAGGACTAGGTACCACTGAAAATATAGAAAATAAGAGACGCCTTTAAAAAATAACTCCATGAAAAAATCCAAACTCACGTCCCTGAAACAAATCAAACCAAATAGCAAAATTCCTCGAAAGAGAACACAGTACAATTAATCATCAACAACATGCCACGACCATTCACAAGCGTAAGGTTCATAACACAACGAGCTAAAAGCTACGATTACAATGTGAAGAGGGCAAAGCATAGGGCAAAATAATCGCATCACTAGAACAACTTTGCCAAATGCTGTATAAGAAGGGCCACCGAAAGACTGCATGGCAGAGAATGAGAC